>OZ038500.1:100457110-100462110 GCA_964036315.1 Acanthosepion esculentum
ATGGATTTGAGTGTTAAGCAGCAACAAAAAAAGAAACTGCTTAAAAACAATTGTTGATGAAACATCTTCAAAATAATTCAAACAAACTGAACGCTAGTGATCAGAAATTACAAGGTTCAATACAGCATCTGTTTAAATACGAAACAAGCTCAACTTTATTTCCCACAGAAAAATGTTTCCAAAAAATTAATTATATCCTTTCATTTTTTAAAAATCAAAACAATCGCCAACACAAGCAAAAATCACTAAAATAAAGCTATGAAATCGTATCTCCATATAAAAATGTATGTGCAAATGTATAAAAATGCCCACACGAAATAATGTGAAAATTGGAAAGATTGTTTTAAAACCTTCTAAAGTTTCATGAGAACTGTTTCGTTAATGTGAAGCTCATTTCATTGTGAGTTTCGATTTCAGCCGTGACCTTCAATGGAAATATTTGACACAAAACGACGCAAAAAGGAAACAGGCGTTAATTATTTAATTGATTTTTTTTTTGGCTTTTTTTTTCAGAGGTTTCGTTTCTCTACTTTTTGGTTTTTCTTTTTTTTTTTCTTTTTTTTTTTGGCTGCAGCTAAAATTACAGATTCAAGTCTTTTCACATTGTTGCTGACAAGACCACTATTTCTCTGGTGACACTTTTCCAAAAACTTTCCGCCATGATTACAAAATATCGCATTTTTTATCTACAACTTTTTTTTTTCTACAGTCGATCATTCAATATCGAATTCACTTTCTCAGCAAGATGATGAATCTCAGAAGGTCCATATAAGTCTTCCTATTTTACTTAATCTTTTCCTTTCTCTATTCCCTTCTTTCTCTACACACACAAACAAATATATATATATATATAAGTCTTCCTATTTGACTTAATCTTTTTCTTTCTCTATTTCCTTCTTTCTCTACACACACACACACACACGAACAAATATATATATATATATATATATATATATATATATATATATATATATATATATTTAAGCTTATCACCCCAAGCAAGGCTGGAAGCCACTAGCACGCAAGGGGTTACAGAATGTTTGGAGGAAGAGCAGATAGGAGTGGTAAAGGAGAGGATGTGGAGAAAGATAGTGGATCGATCAAGGCAAGGGGGTTACAGAAGATATATATATATATATATATTACAAATATATATATATATATATATATATTACAAATATATACATATATACATATATATATATATATATATATATATATTTATATCTATATATATATATATTTATACAAATATATATATATGTATATAGATATAGATATAGATATATTCAAACGTCTATTATATAAATCAGACAGAGGATGTTTATTGAACCTTTTGGAGATATTTTTTCAGTTGTCAAATTAGAAGTTTTGAAAATTTATTCTTCACGCAAAAAAATGAAAACGAACCCACCGAAATTTACAATATGATTTCAACACGGGAAGAAACATATCCAAAGTTTTCCATAGATATCCTCTGTCTCTTCTATTTAATAGAATATGTTTGAATCAAGCAATATATATATATATATACATATATATATATATATATATATATATATATATATATATATATATATATATATATATATGTATTGTGGCGTGGTATGTTTTTTGGAATTCTCTTATATAAACATACATATATATATATATATGTATATATATATATATATACACACACATAAGATTGGGCACTGAGTGCCTGTTGGCACTTTCATGTTTGATGATTGCGTTCAAGTATGAAACGGACTGTCGCCATCCGGTGTACAACTCAATGTCCACTCTTATGTTCATACACACGCTCCATCTCTGATATTGATCAGTTTTAGCCATAAATCTAGCATCCCTTAAAACTGTTTTTATTTAATGCACGTCGCATCCTTAAAAAGTTTAATAACAACATCAAGAAATTGATCCGTAAATTTGAGAGGATTAAAATTAAAATTAATAGGCATAATATGTTTCGATTATTCAACTAAGCATGCTTGAATAAGCCGCCAATATATGAAATTTAAGAAATGGAAGATCTTTTTATATACAGTGCTCAATACTAAAAATATTAAAATAATATTAGAATGTAGAGCGTTAATAACATTATATGTAAAGTTTACTTAATTTTTAAATATCAGGATAAAATTGATATTTAAAAATTAAGCAATCTTTTCATATAATATGTGTGTGTGTGTGTATGTTTGTGTGTGTGTGTGTGTGTGTGTGTGTGTGTGAATATAAGTGTAGACATTGAAGCTAACACCTAGTAACGACAGTCCATATTATATGACTTGACGATTTACGTTTAGCGTGAAACAGTCTGTCACCTCTGGCTGTTGATTTCAATATCCATTTCTATATTTACAGACGCTCTATCTCTGATATCAAGAACTTTAATCCATAAACATGGCATAACTTAAAACCATATTTTATCATATATATATATATATATATAAATATATATATATATATATATATATATATATATATATATATATTATAAATTAACTGATATAAAATATGTTTTTTCGCTACATAGTAATAACCAAGTTTCAAAAATGGAAGCTAAAAGCTTCGAATTTAATTTTGTAATTAAATTAAAGACATTAGTTCCATTTCGTCCTTAAGCGAATTTTGGAGTAACTTATTTTTAATTTTACAGTTTTAAAGGCACGGCAAAGATTCATAATTCAGTGTTTTAAAATTGTAAATTTAAAAATAAGTTACTCCAAAATTCGCTTGAGTATGAAATGGAACTAATGTCTTTAATTTAATTGCAAAATTAAATTCGAAGCTTTTAGCTTCCATTTTTGAAACATGGTTATTACAGTGTAGCGAAAAAAAACA
This sequence comes from Acanthosepion esculentum, assembly GCA_964036315.1. Taxonomy (NCBI): domain Eukaryota; kingdom Metazoa; phylum Mollusca; class Cephalopoda; order Sepiida; family Sepiidae; genus Acanthosepion; species Acanthosepion esculentum. The sequence goes on from OZ038500.1 coordinate 100,459,949, forward strand.
TATTTTACATCAGTTAATTTATAATATTAATGCTCTGTAAATTTACATTGAGCACTATTGTGTAAAAATAAAAATATCAATAAGGACACTGGATTATATATCTTACTGTTCTTTCTTTTTATTTATATATATATATATATATATATATATATATATATATATATATATATATATATAAACTTACTCTTAGATTCTCTCTAATATTTGGAAGATAGATAATATATAAGCATTTATGCAAGCATTTCCCTTCCTGACTTTAATATCTGATAATCGATCACTGCAATGTATTTCGTGAATTTATTTATACAGATTATTCATTTATCGATCTCTCACAATCAGTTTAGCAACTGAGTAATGCGCCCTTAGACATAGCAAATGAAAGTAACTACGGGTGACATGCTTGTAGGTAATCAATATGTGGTTTAAAATATATGAGTGGTGTGACTTTTGTTAATACTTCAATGCTTATTTGCATTAACATCCGAATATTATTTTCTGATGATGTTGAGAATAAATATTTAAATATAAATAAAAGCATTCTCTACTCGTATTCTTTATTCTACTATTCTCTATTCTCTATTCTCTATTCCCTTATTCTCTATTCTCTATTCTCTTATTCTCTCTCTTATTCTCTATTCTCTAAATATAAATAAAAGCATTCTCTACTCGTATTCTTTATTCTACTATTCTCTATTCTCTTATTCTCTATTCCCTTATTCTCTATTCTTTATTCCCTTATTCTCTATTTATTTTTCTTATTCTCTATTCTCTTATTCTCTATTCTCTTATTCACTATTCTCTATTCCCTTATTCTCTATTCTCTTATTCTCTATTTACTTATTCTCTATTCCCTTATTCTCTATTATCTATTCTCTTATTCTCTATTCTCTTATTCTCTACTCTTCCTTGTTAAGCAGGGTTTTTTTTTACCTACAAGTAATTTTCCGTTACTTTTATATTTAATGTTTCAAACTGAAAAAAATTTTGAAGAACATATATACATACATATTTTTACACACACACACACACACACACACACACATATATATATATATATATATATATATATATATATATATATATATATATATATATATATATATACACGCAAGTTTAAGTAGATTTCTCGAAGTCTTTTTCTTTCTTTTTCTTCCAGTTCATCCATTTCAGTCTCTTGCCAACTCTCTCTTCCACGTTTTTCCATTCCTTCTCTTACTTTTTGCCTCTCTCTCTCTCTCTTTCTCACCCGCTCATTTCTCATACCCACACCATCTTATATTACTTTCTTTCTCTCTTTGTCCTTTTTCAGTTCCTTCCTTTTCTTCTCTTCCTTCTCAATTTCCTTTATTCCCATTCTCTCTCATTCTTTCTCTTCTTCACTTCTCCTTCTAATTTCCTTGTTCCCCTTCTTTCGTCATCTCATTTCCTCTCTTTCTCTCTCTCTCGCTCTTTCTTCTTCTCACTCTTTCTCATTCTCTCTCTCTCTCTCGCTTGCTTCTTTTGCCCTCTTCACAATATTGCTACCACGATTTTTAATTATTTTTTGTCACTCTTCCTTAAATTTTCTTGCTCTTCTCTCTGATACCCTCTCTCTCAATCTGCCTCTTTCCCACACCCTCTCTCCCTCCCTGTCTCTCCCTCGTTCTATTTCTCTCACTCTTTCTCATTCTCTCTCTCTCTTGCTTCTTTTGCCCTCTTCACAATATTGCTAACACTTTTTTGTCACTCTTCCTTAAATTTTCTTGCTCTTCTCTCTGATACCCTCTCTCTCAATTTCCCTCTTTCCCACACTCTCTCTCCCTCCCCTCTCTCTCTCTCTCTCTCTCTCTCTCTCTCTCTCTTACGAAAAAAGTTTTTTTTTAATATTTACATCTGAGATTTGGCAGTGTTGCCTCAATATCGAAAATAAAGCTCGAACGCTGCTTTTAATTCTTCGAACGTTTGAAAGATCCATCCAATGTCTATGAAAAAAGAGAAAAATCAAACGCCGAAAAGTGAAATTTCGACTCAAAATTCTTACAAGTTCAAAATACTTACATCGAACAAAATGCAAAAAAAAAAAAAAAAAGAAATTCTACTGCGGATTTATGAGGAAGTTGAACAGTTTTTCAACTATAATATCTTCTTCCGGCATGTAAAAAAAACACACTAAAACAAGCACA
>OZ038500.1:100464610-100479610 GCA_964036315.1 Acanthosepion esculentum
TTGAACTTGACAAGGAGATATATATGAATCATGTCGGGGTTTAGTAGAAATTAGGATAATATAAATGAATAAAAATGTTTTAATATTACGAATTATAATTTCTAATATGAAAATTACAAAATCTACATTAATATTTATACTATTCCGTTAAATGTTGGCTTAGCATATATCTCCCGTTTAGTTTCATAATTACTATTTACAATATAATTATTTTCGAATATTAATTATTATTAAGTTTAGTTATTATTAGATTATGTCACTGGTATGGCCGATGGAAAAGATTGCAAACAGATAAAAAGAATCGACTCTGTAATTAGCGTTTAATATTTCTAGAGTTATTTCCCTTGGATTTTTTTTTTTTTTTGGGTGATTTATAGTTTATTAATAAGAAAACGATTCCTAAACACAGCTAAATTTGAAGTTTCTTTATTCACCAAATGAAGTTTATTAACGTTTGGTCGTTCTGCTCTTACAACCAGCGATCCCAACAAACATACAGGAATTGGGTCATTATTTTTTATTAATATTAGATGAAAAACTCCTTCTATATTACTAATATAAAGTAGGTAAAAGTCACAACGAAGTCAAAGCCGTTTTGTTTCTATATAATATTTCTGAATATTTATTCGAAGGCAAATAAGATACAAGGTTTTTAGTGTGACGGGTTCAGCATAAGATTCAAGGTCACTTAATCGGGGCTGTTTCTAACTCGACCCTGTTTCTCTAATGGAGGGGCGCTCTCTAAAGGACGGACCACTGGACATCAGTTAATTATTATTGCGTCTCTTATCCTGAATTTATATAGCTACAAGACGCTATTCGAAATTCTTATGCCAATAGTTGTTGTTTCACGTTTTGTGCATTTACCACTTGAGGCATTTTCACAGAGTTGACAAATGCTACTTTTGGGTGGGGAGGATTGTTTTTTGTTTCTTTTTCCTTTGTTCTGCATACAGTTTTTGCTAGAAATCATCGTTAAAATCATTCAACGGTCACGAAGCAGGATGGGTGTCATTTTGAAAACACCGGTCGTTTCAATTATAACGTCTTAATTTAAAAATATAAATGTCTTTCTTGAAAAATATGTTTACATTTTACATGAATAAACATTATTACTTTGAATATCTGACGTCGAAAATATACAAATCTTAATTTCGATATCTACGATACTACCAGTTTTGTTATATGGTACTTAAATATAAATATGTAAATATTAATGTAGATACTAATGCATACCAAATCAGGTGTTACCATCATTATTTCATTAGTATTATTATTGTTGTGACCAAGTAATTGGTTACGGAATAACAAAACAAGAGGTTGCAGATAAATAGTGTATTGAACAGTAAATACAACAGAAGTGGGTCACACGACTTGAGAGTTTGTGTCGGTTGACCAGCGTTCAGTCTATCACTGTTATATTTAACAACCTCCCACGAGGGTTATATGTGGCACAGGGCCGAGTTTAACGTGGGTCATCCGAGCCCGTAGGCAGAGAGTTCGACAGGAGCTGCGAAGAGTCAAAGCCTCGGAAGAACAGTCAATCACTGTTGATATTTAACAGTCCCCCCACCACCACCACCACGAGGGATATATGTGGTACAAGGCCAGTAGAACCCGCATAAACGGGTTCGGGTCTGTCTACCTCCACGGTCGAAGCTCTGTCATTCGGCACAGCGTCGTCCGGATTCCTCTCTACCAAAAGCAGAGAGTTCGACAGGAGCTGCAAGCAGCCTCGGTAGAACAGTCTATCACTGTTAATATTTAACAGCCTCCCACCACCATGAGGGATATATGTGGCACAAGGCCGAATTTACCGTGGGTTCTCCGAGCCCGTAGGCTCGACCAAAAATATTCCCTTCGAAGCCGCATAAACGGGTTCAGGGCCTGTCTACCTCCCCGGACGAAACTTTGCCCTGCGGCAAAGCCTCGTCCGGGTTCCTCTCTGTCGAGGCAGAGAGTTCGACAGAAATGAACAGTCTATCACTGTTCACCCGAGGCTTAATTTTCCTACTACTTTATAGTAAATGGAAGAGTCCATGATAGACTTATTAGAGGAAAGACACTATAACAGTTATTGAGTGTTTTGTAGAACATGTTTTCTGTGTGTTGACCAAGTACCACTCGTTTCATTTTTTCCAGAATGTCTTTGGTTTCCCAATCGTTTCATTTCATTTCCACTTGCATCGTTTGTTCTCCTCCTTTTCTCCGTTTAAGCGCCATTAAGGGTTCCATATCTGTTTTTATGTTATAACATAAAATGCGAGCGATAAAACATGTTTTATTAATGTGTGCAGTAGCCTCTTTTAAAGAGCACACACTCACTGAAAAAAATAACAGATGCTTGTCTGGATTATGCTTCTGCTTGGCAAAACTTTGCAAATTCAGCTTTTTATCTATAAGAATTCACTGAAATATTAAGTTCATTTTTATGATTTTTTTCTTTTATTGTCTATCTTTTTTCGTCTTCATTATCTTCTTTTTCTTCTTCTTCCTCTTCTTCTTCTTCTAATTATTATTATTATTATTATTACTAGTAGTAGTATTATTCTCTAGAGTTTTCGTACATAAGACTAACCTAACACTGACAACGTAAAATGTATTATAGTTTGGGCATGTCTTCACTCACTCACCCTATTTCAATATGTAAAAATCTATTCATTTATTAAATATTCAATGTTCATGAGTGAGTACGTGATATATATATATATATATATATATATATATATATATATATATATATATATATATATATATATATATATATATATATATAAGTCTCTCTGTGTGTATGTGTGTGTCTGAGAGAGAGGTTGAGATTGAGATTGAGTAGGTGTGTGTATCCAATTCATTTATTTTACAAGTAGAAGTGCTTTCATTATTTTCCAAGCGATTATCTTTACTTTATACAGAGCCTTAGTCCACGCGTTCTTTGGCCGTCTACGAGTGTGTCTTGTACACAGCGGTCTTTAGAAATTGCCCGGATATTATTTTTGTTATCATCTTTTCAATTTTAATGTCGTGCTTCATCACAGGTAGTAAATTATAAGTGTTCATATATATATATATATATATATATATATATATATGGGATGAGATTGTATATGTACGGATATGTATATATGCATGACTATGCAGGGAATATATATATATATATACATATATATATATATATATATAGAGAGAGAGAGAGAGAGACAGACAGAGGGAGAGAGAGAGAGTGAGACATATAGATAGATATTAACAAAACTGTAATAGATAGATAGATAGATAGATAGATAGATAGATAGATAGATAGATAGATAGATAGATAGATATTAAGAGGCTGAGATAGATAGATACATATATATATATTAACAGGCTGAGATAGATTGCTAGATAGATAGAAACATACTGAAATAGATAAATATATAGCTCAATAGACAAAATAGATATTAACTGTCTTAGGTGGAAGTATAAATAGATACAGAAATACATAGATATTAACAGTCTGAAATATATATATATATATATATATATATATATATATATATATATATATATATATATATATATATATATATATATATATATATATATCGTTTTTTGATTATGTGTGTATAAATATATATATATATGTGGGATGAGATTGTATATATACGGATATGTATATATGCATGACTATGAAGGGAATATATATATATATATATATATATATATATATATATATAGAGAGAGAGAGAGAGAGAGAGAGAGAGACATATAGATAGATATTAACAAAACTGTGATAGATAGATAGATAGATAGATAGATAGATAGATAGATATTATGAAGACCTGAAAGTAGACATCGTCAGGTGTACACCTTGCTCATACGTCATTACCTTTCAGATGTTCTAATGATTTAACCTTCTTATATCTTCGTTCTTAACCGCAGTCTAAAATTATAATATTTGATTTTAATATTTTGAACTTTCTCAATGATGCTTGTGAGGCATCTCATTCTTTCAAAGAATAAAAACCAAACGCAGCTCAGATTTTAAAATCAAATCAAGAGAAAAACAGTGAAGCTCTGATTTTTAAGAAAATTAAATAACTGTTGTAACCTAGAAAAGGTTACTGGATGATGAATAACCAAAACGGACGCTGGAAATGAAAGGTATTCTTTATAACATCAACAAAATACAATACTCGCCAGCGGCGTGAAGTAGGTAAACCACTGATAGTGGTGAACTATTTAGACAGCATATTACCGCCACTTACAATAGTGTCCAACGTATTTATGAGGATTGGGACATACATATTAGTGTTCATAGGAACGATAGATAGATTGATTTCAACTGAGATAGATAGATAGATAGATAGATAGATAGATAGATAGATTTTGACTGAAATTGATTTCGACTAAATCAGATAGATAGATAGATAGATAGATAGATAGATAGATTTTGACTGAAATTGATTTCGACTAAATCAGGCAGATAGATAGATAGATAGAGAGATAGAGAGATAGATAATGTATTAATAGGCTGAGATATATAGATAGTGTTGGAACTTGACTAATGCATGGAATAATAATGCAAACACAAAATGTACTTAGAATAAAATGTATTGAAACAAGAAAGTGTACACAATATTTACATATAGTCTTTTGTATATTTCTGGGAAGACCGTTCCTGGAGAATGTGTTGACTAAGTCGCAGTCGGGCAGAGTCTCTAGTTGAATCTCTTGATTCGCCTCCCTGTCTTCCCGGTACCAACCATATTTATATAGTCAGTACTCCACTATGCAAATTAGGTGGATCCTACCACAACAGATAGATAGATAGATAGATAGATAGATAGATAGATAGATAAATTATGACTGAAATCGATTTCGACTAAATCAGACAGATAGATAGATAGATAGATAGATAGATAGATAGATAGATAGATAGATAGATAGTGTTGTAGCCTAGAAAGCGTTACTGAATGAGGAATAACCAAAACGGAAGTTGAAAAAGAAATGGTAATGTTTATAACATCAACAAAATAAAATACTCGCCAGCGGCGTGAAGTAAGTAAACAACTTGGCTTATTACCCCCCACTTACATTGGGACATAACCATTAGTGTTCATAGGTATGGTGTATAACATTAACATATGTTATTCAAGTAATAACAATTGATTGCTTAAGCAATAGTTTTATTTTATTTAAAAAAAACAGTTTACACATTTAGTTATACTTTAGAAATAGCGTTTACGTGTTTAATAAATATTAAATTATTATTATTGGGTATATCAATTACTCTAAGCTTGGATGCGCGGCTGGTGTAATTGATACCGGCTTGGATTTGGAGATCGGAGAACCGATTTCTAGTTCCAGTCAAGTTTGTTATATTCACTTATAAATACCTTTGAGAAAACTATGAACTCAGGTCTTCTTCTTCAGCCATGGGTTAGTTATTAGGACTTAGTTAATCATTAATATCTCAAAAATATTCTTAAAATCTAAAAATATTTGCTGTCTTTAAATGACCTACAAAAAATCCAATCAATCAATTAAATTTTTTTTTTCATGAATATAAGTAAATGAATATGGAACGAAAAATGAAAGAAATGTAGTACCCTCTCCTCGAGAATACTTACATAGTCACTTAGAGGCGACAGTCTGTTTCATGCTAGATGCAATCATCAGGCCACGAGTGTTGTTATTTTTATCGGCTATTTATATATACGGGTCAGTGGTGCATTGTTGGTCGTCTATTTTGGCTGTTATTTTACCGGAGGTCGTTTATTTGTTTATTTATTTATTTGCGTCAAATTATTTTGCTTGTTTTTATTTATTTTTATTTTTTATCTTATATATTTATTTATTTTTTTATTTTGATCGGTGTTTTTATTAACGTAGTAAAAATTTGTTTATATAGCTTATTGTGAGTAGTCTATTTTGGCGGTTATTACTTTACTACGTTATAAATGAACTCGAGTATATATGTGAGAGTTTGTGTTTATAACTACCATTGACAATACACACGCTGGTCGGTTATGTCTGTTTTGTGGATAAAGGTGACAGGAATTTAGGCTGAAGTATAATGGCTGACGTCAAAGGTACACAAATGTGAAAATACCAAGTATTATTTGATACCTGAAAACATAAGGTATGCACTTGAGATTTTGTGCGAGATTCTTTAAAATATTTTTGTAAAAGTGATCATCTGTTTTTATCTCTTTACAAAATTTGGAAAAATCAGGCTAATAATATCCAAGCCAAATGTCTCTACAATAGAGATGGAAATAACGATAGAAATGGAGTGGCGGGGGGGCACCATTGCCTCTGAGTGTGGTACGAACTTGACACGAGCCTAGGAACCGGAGATCCACTCTCAAAGTCACTCCCCATTGTACAAAAAGAAAGAAAGAAAGAGTAAATGAAAGGAAAAGGAAAGCTTGAAACAATGAGAAAGAAAGAAAGAAAGAAAGAAAGAGTAAACGAAAGGAAAAGGAAAGCTTCAAACAATGAGAAAGAAACAAAGAAAGAAAGAGTAAACGAAAGGAAAAGGAAAGGTTGAAACAATGAGAAAGAAAGAAAGAAAGAAAGAAAGAAAGAAAGGAAAAGTAATCGAAAGCAAAAGGAAAGGTTGAAACAATGGGAAAGAAAGAAAGAAAGAAAGAGTAAACGAAAGCAAAAGGAAAGGTTGAAACAATGAGAAAGAAAGAAAGAAAGAAAGAAAGAAAGAAAGAAGGCAGAGGCTGAGAAAGAAAGAGTGAATGAAAGGAAAAGGAAAGCTGGAAAAAATATAAGAAACAAATTGAAAGAAAGAAGGAAAAGGCTGAGAAAAAACAGTGAATGAAAGGAAAAAGAAAGATTGAAACAATAGAAATCTAAAGAAAATGTCTCAGTCGAAAGACTTAAATGTCCATCACGAATGAAAATGGAGAAGGGATGGAAATGATATCTTGAAAAAAATCGTCGCCATGAATACATTCATAATTATTTTCAATAATTTAGAAAATATTTTCTCCTCTTAAGGGAAGAAAGTGGAAATGAACAAAACTCAATTGATTCTTCGATTTTAATGTCGAATGTTCAGTTTCCCATGAATGGTTGGCCATGATTTCTTAAGTAATGGTGATAGACATTTACACGAAGACAATGAAAAAATATAGTACAAGAAATATTCCAAAAATCAACGAGACATTTCTTATTAAAACGTAAAATCAATAGCATTAAATGGATTTCTGTTGCTTAATAGACTCATCAAAGGCAAGAACAACGACGGTTATTGCCAATAAGGTTTAAATCTCTCTCTCTCTCTCTCTCTCTCTATATATATATATATATATATATATATATATATATATATATATTATGAAGATGTTACATACGGACAAACAAGGACTCACGACAAAGACGTATTTTTGTTTCGATGCGAATGCATCACGACAGGTATCAGAAAATTTAAAATTAATCGCATAGACCGGCTAAGAGATGAAAGACACCGCAAAAAACGTCACCAAATATTCCTGTTGGTATGTTCCGAGATCCTCGTTGTTGCACAGTTCGTGTACTTGTATGCAGGTCATTAGCGGAACTGAAGTGTCACTTACGAAAGAAACATAAAAACTCAAATTATCATCTCTGTGTGTGTGTGTGTGTGTGTGTGTGTGTGTGTGTGTGTGTGTGTGTGTGTGTGTGTGTGTGTGTGTGTGTGTGTGTGTGTGTGTGATACAGGGAGAAAGACAAAAACAGAGAGTGTGTCTTTATGACATATTCATCTGCAATTTTGGTGGAATTGAGACATTTTACTGATGCTGTCACAACTTCACTGGGTTGGTCGTGTTGCAAGGATGAGTTATGACAGAATAACTAAGGTCCTCATGTATAGCCAGCTTGACAGCAGACAAAGGAGTGTTGGACAACCGTGGATCAGTTATAAAGACAAGCTAAGTAGTAACCTTTCAGCTATCAATGTGCTTCATAATAACTTCCAGCGAATAGCCCGGGATAGAAATAACTAGAGATATATCTGCCGTAGTAGTATCACAAACTTTTGAGATCAGTCATATTGACTGGCTAAGATACGAAAAACAACGGCGAAAAGTGTCAGCAAATATTTCTGTGGCTTTGTTTCGAGATCCTCACTGCTGCACAATATGTGGACTAGTATGCAAGTCACTAGTGGGATTAAAATGTCATATGCAACACAAACTTAAAAACTGAATGAGGTTGTCGGATCCTCATACGTTGAAATACATCATATATATATATATATATATATATATATATATATATATATATATATATATATATATATATATATATTAACTTGTCCTATATTCTTCTTTTATGAAAATTGTGTTGAGCAGTCTTTTAATTTATCTATTCTTTTGGCGAATATAACTTTTTGTCAAATATTGAATTTATAATTTTATATATATATATATATATATATATATATATATATATATATATATATATATATATATGTGTGTGTGTGTGTGTGTGTGTGTGTGTGTGTGTATGTATGTATGTATGTATGTACAAGTTTCATTAAATACAACTGTCAAGGTACTGCAGTTAAGTTTTTTTATTTAATATTTCTTTTGTTCTTATAATTATAACACTTAGAACACAAGAAAAGTTAAATAAAAAAAAACTTAACTGTGGTACCTTGCCATTAGTATTTAATAAAACTTGTAAAAAAGATGTATTGCTGCCTAATATATATATATATATATATATATATATATATATATATATATATATATATATATATATATGTATATATATACACGTTCAACAGAATTCTGTACATCCAAATCAAAATTTTTGATAAATTGTGCAATGTTCATGCCTTTATTCTGCTTTTGCACGAGTACTTTCGGCTGTCTCAATGATCATCAACTCAACAACCCGCTATATATATATATATATATATATACATATATATATATATATATATGTGTGTGTGTGTGTGTGTGTGTGTAAAGGTATAGATACTTGCTATACATATATATATATGCTTGTTTGTTTATGCGTGTTCTTCATTTGACACCTGAAATCAGGAATTTGACTCAGAAGATGAAAGACGAAATATATAGCAAATTGGTAACTCGAATTAAGGTTGCAGCCGATAGAACCTGGAAACAGATGGAAATGGCGATTACGAAGGGAGATAACTCAAAGTCAGCAGTGGATCTTATGACAACGGGGAGAAATATAGTCATAAATCCTAAGAGAGATTTAAAAAAAAAAAAATGAAAAGAAAAGAAAATACAGAATTAAAATCAAATCAAGAAAAAAGCACCTCAAAAGAAACGGAATGCATATAAATATTAGAAACATCTCTCAGAAAATAAAAAAGCTTGAAATATACACGATCTATATATAACCATTATCATCTTCACCCCCACGGTTGCGGTTGTATAGACACGTCACAACTAATTACATGGGGTTAAAAGCCGGAGAGGTATTCATTGTTAGCATGTATTAGGTAAGTTAACCTGACGGAGCCCATCCCTCTCCGGGTCAAACCATAGCTGATCTTCTGCAACTTCAATGTTCTTTTCAGTCATGGAAACATGGACGTTGTTACCCTCGATAAAACCCACCGCAAAAGTCATTGGCTATGAAGCCCTCCTCCTAGCGATGTTGTATCATCACAACACTGACAGTATACCAAGTATCAGAGCTATTCCATTATACTAGTTGGCCATTGACATTACCAGAAAGTTAATCTGCTTTTTGACAGGTTTTGTTTTTAATCTTACTGTGTGTTTAGCCACACTCCTCACCAAAAATCCGATGACCTGACCATGCGACAGGTAATACTTGGTTACATGTTACCAGCAGCAATCGTACTATAACCTCACATAAATAAACAAAAATCCTCTCAGATAACCAACAATAGATTGTACTAAAAGATAGAATCGAAGTAGATTGCCAACTGTAAAGACATTATATAAGGATAGCCTTGGTGTACTATACAAAGCTGTATGCCTCTAAAATGAAAATAACACCTACAGTTACTTCACTACTTCCATTATTCGGACTATTGTCCTCATCTTTGTTGCCGTTGTATGCTCCGGCCTTTTTCAGGTGGTTATATATGTTTAACTGAACCCTTTATTTCGCTCGCTAAGGTAGACTGTTCTAGTTCCACGTGGCATGTCTAATGGATGTCAGTTAACTCCTATTAATTCCCTTCTCCAAGTTCTCCACTGCCTTAACCAGGTATTGACATCACATTCTTTGGGTCCTGTCACTGGATCTAACCAACGCCTTTATCCACTGTTCCATGTTCCAAACAAATATAGCATAGCAACAGACCTTTTGAAAGATACTCACGAGATGGATTCCACACAGAATTGGCAAAATTATTTACGGAAACGAAAGGTGACACAGTTACTTCAGACAAGGAATGGTGATCATACTTTATAAAGATCCCGGCAACTGTCGCCCTACTACATTACTACTGGACATGTACAATATTTACAAGGTATTTACAAAAAGACTGAAAAGCATACAAGACGAATAGCACCCACATAAACAGACAGGTGTCCGGTGAGGCTCCTGGTAAACAAGAAATCAACTGGACGAAACATGAAAACAAAATAATTATATCAAACTAGTTTTTTTACTTTTTGCTGAGTATAAAATGCTGTTGAATTGGCAGAACACACGGGAGAAAAGCGAATGAACTTCGAGCGCTGGTTAACAAAAAATATAGATAGAAAGATTTATAGGGAATATACACAATAAAGGGTAGTGGGAATGTTAAAAGAGAAAAAAAGCAGAGACAGGAGCGAAGGATAAAATTTAATTTAAGTTTTTTACTGCAAGACTTCAATGTTTCTTTCGTCAAATAAAATTGGGAATAATCAGAGAACTAGTTATTAAATTTAAAATAAAAGTTCGTATGAAAGAAAATTTAATTCCTTAGTAAGATTTCTGGAATATTTAGTGATAAATGATATATTGAACCTCGACTGGATGTTAGGGTGAAACTTGAGTCACCTCTGTTTAATTTAGCTTACGTCATATATATATATGAAAGGTCAGCCAATTTAACAGTGATCTCATCTCACAATCCTCACTCTTCCTCCATATGTGGCCTCCTTTGTAAATCACTAGCGGGTCTTAAATGTCACTTAAGATTACCGCACAAAAGTTGTCAGATCCCAATACGTCGAAACCTACGGGAGAGTCCATTATATATATATATATATATATATATATATATATATATATATATATATATATATATATATATATATAAACGTAAGCTAAATGAAGAAGTTCATCCTAACAATCGGGACAGGTGCAATATTATGAAATGGATTAAGTTCGACAATTATTTAATATATTTTCTGTTCTTTAATTAAACCGTATTGACTATATTTACCAGCTTGAATGTTCCAGAAAATTCGAAGGAAATATGCGCTCTCCGACAGGAATCGAACCTGTAACCCTAATCGGAACCGTCATTTATATATCCGAATGTAATGAGAACGAAAATAATATAAATTCTAACGTTCACAGCATTAATTCAAAAGCGGGCTTAATACCATGAGTAGAGCAATATTTATTATAATTTTTACATACGGACAAAAACAACTTACTCACTACAAAGATGCATTCTTGTTTCGATGCGTCTGCATCTCGTCTGGTGAGAACCAATATATATATATATATATATATATATATATATATATATATATATATATATATAGCGTAAGCTAAATAAAGAATAAAACTGAGCTAACTCAAGTTTCACATTACTAACAGTCAGACCATGTTCAATTTTTATCGGGTATCGCTCGGAATTTACGAATTAAATATGGCGAACGTGTTTTACTTATTAAGGTGAAATTTGGCTTGCTTCCGTTTTATTCTTCATTTGCTTTATTTACATGTTCGATCTTATACTGAGCACTTTTAATAACTTTATCATAGTTAGACTATACCATCTACGACTGTATATACATATATATATATATATTTATTTTTAACTTTTCACCCCAGGCAAGGCTGGAAGCCACTAGCACGCAAGGGGTTACAGAGGATTTGGAGCGAGAGCAGATAGGAGTGAAAGAGGAAAGGGTAAGGACAAGGATAGTGGATAGATCAAGGCAACTGGAGATTTCGATTGACGTTACATTTGAATAGTTGGAGATTATAGTTGTCAGGGAAACAGGAATAAGGAAGGGAGTTCCACAGGCGTGAGATGCGAGATATGAAGCTATATATATGTGTGTGTGTGTGTGTATGTGTGTGTGTGTGTGTGCGATACTTAGTGAAAAGTGCTCAATATCTGTGATAGAGCTAACATATTCAGTTGGATCTCGTTGCTTCTCTGATGTGTCTTTCTGCTGTTAGTCCGTCGGCTTCGTAGCTTATAAATTTGATTTATCAGTTTGGATTCAAATCGCTTGTACACTTTGATCGCATTACGTTTTTTACATCTCTCGCTCAAATATACTTTCACTTCCTTCTTGTTCTACGTCGTACATGTGTGTGTGCGTGTGTGTGTGTGTCTGTGTGAGTGTGTGTGTGAGTGTGCGTGTGTGTGCGTGTGTTCATGTGTGTGTGCGTGCGTGCGTGCGTGTGTGTGTGTGTGTGTGTGTTTTCCACCTATGTGTGTTTGTGGGTGGGCAATAGTTAATACACAAGATGATTTTTTTCATTCGTGTATCTTAAATCATTTTCTCTACAGAAAACACATGGTAAGTAACAAAAAGGTAGGTATTTTTACATTTCAATTACAGTTAATCACTCATAGATCGATCCATAATGTCTCCCCTCTCAGTTGGATCGGAAAAGGTCCCGCATAATGCTAACAATTGTTATCGCTAATTAAAAAACAAAATGGAGTAGCAAATAACTCTGATATTTTTCTAATAACTATTTAATTATTAGATATTGATTAAAATAAGGAAATTTCAGTTTATTTTCCATGTGTTGGAAATGTCAGTTCATTTTCCATGTGTTGGAAATGTCAGTTCATTTTCCATGTGTTGGAAATATCAGTTCATTTTGTGGACAGAAAAAGAGAGGAAGACGGAGAGGGATGAAAAGTGAGGACATCATCAATAGTATTTGTTATTCGATTTTTTTACAAGGATCGATTTGATAGATATCTCAAGGGAAAAGGTTGACGAAAGAAAGAAAGAAAGAAAGAAAGAAAGAAAGAAAGAAAGAAAAAGTAAATAAATGTTGGTGAATGATTACGTATGAACGAAATTTGGTTAAAAAAAAGAAAGCAAAAAGGTGGAGAATTCGTGAACAAGGAATGGACGCAGGCAAGTGACAAGATTGAAAGAAAAAGAATAAATGGATAAAAAAAAGAATGAATGAAAATGGCTACCATTTTGAAGAGAGGAATGACTTAATGAGTGAATAACAAGCGGGAAATAACAAAGGAATGATTGAATGAGTCAAAGAAAGAAAGGAAACTTTTAGAATGTCAATACAGAGATACAAGAAAGTTCAAGACAATTTTAGATCATTGCAAATGAAAAGACCTAATGAATGAACGAATAGTTAATAGTTTTCTCAAAAATTAACGTATCGCATTTATTTATTTAAAGTCTTAGTTTTCTTAGACCCTTGAGTGACCGACAGGTTTTTTATACATAAAACGACTTAGGTGCCATTTTCAGCTCTTGTTATTATTAGGGAAGGAATTATAGCGATTTTCCAAGCGTAGCTTAGATGTGGCACAAAGCCGAAAGTACGGGGCATCTAGTGAGGATCGAACTCACTACTCAGTCGTAAATGTTTTAGCAAGAGAAGCTTGCTAACCATTGCACCACGCGGAGGTGCCCAATGGGGAAGGAATTACAGAATATTTGTAAGGATATAACTATCAAACGAGCGATATCTTTTCTGTGATTGTGTCAATACTTATACTGTTATCAGATTATCGCTTAGTAAAAGCGAAAAAGATTTTAGAGGATAATTTAAATGTTTACATATTTATAACTCCAAGATATTGTAAAAATCTTTACTATCATTGTTTAATTCGCGACACCTATAAATGGTAAAGGGTTCATGGGAATAATTCTTGTGATTGACTCTGTTTCATCTCTGGTTTTCAAATAATTCTTTATGCCTCAATTCCTACGACTGACTTTGTTTGGCGTGAACGCTTTCACAGATTACCAAGACATCAAACGATAATCTCTTATCTGTTTTAATGGATAATGCAGCATTCAGGGCTGCTATACAGAACAGGATAAACCAAACAGAAAAAGCGCCAATTAACTGTCACGTGATGTGTACTGGATTCTCTCATCTTTCGATGAACATCCACAGCACAATGACAAATTCTAATTACGCTTTTTCCTTTCCTACCACGAATAATAAGAGAAATATCTGTTTACATCTATTTTTGTTGACAAGTGATGGGTGTTGTTCTCGAGATATCCACCAATCAATCAATCAATCAATATATATATATATATATATATATATATATATATATATATATATATATATATATATATATATATATATATATATATATATATATATATATATTCAAGAAGCAAGTTTTCATTCACACATGCATTGTTGAATGTAACAGACTATGAAAGACGGCTACGTTTTTTAATCAAGGCGTGGGGCTTTCGATCCAAACGCTTTACTTTATTTGAAAATCTGTGAAGAGTAGAACTGTGATTGAAGAGTGGATTCCTAGTACTTTCGGCCATCCCATCGGTCATCATCAAAGAGATGCCTTAGAAAAAAAATACATATATATATATATATATATATATATATATATATATATATATATTCCTGGTTGTGTTTCCTGTGCAATCAATATATATATATATATATATATATATATATATATATATATATATATATATATATATATTCCTGGTTGTGTTTCCTGTGCAATCAGAAACTTTCTAGGCATTTTTAACTGGTGTTGGTTTTTCCCCACCGAGTAATGGCAATTTTTCGGCATTTCCTTCATAGCCGTGTGAGTTTGGTTACTGTGTGCATAATATGCACACTTCAACGACTTTT
>OZ038500.1:100482110-100509610 GCA_964036315.1 Acanthosepion esculentum
CTCCAGTCGATTTTCAATATGATATATTCTTCATTTATGTGCCGTGTCCCATCAGGACGTTGGCGATTATGATTCTACAGAATTGCCAAATTGTCATTTTAACTTGTTCCGCCATCCATTTACTCAAGCTCACGAGCTGGCTTATGCTTTGTTTTACTCTGTCCCTCTTACCTTCTATCTGTCCTGTGAGTAATACATTTTCCAAGCCCTCTTTCCTCATTATGTTCTCTAGAAATTTCAACTCTCTCTTTCCAATGTTAAGTATTTGTCCTTTTTGTTTCTAAAACTTATTCCTTGCTCAAATGTTCGGACCATGTTATTCTCGGCATCTTTCTGTAGAACCACATTTCTGTTCCTTCAAGTCTCTTCCGGAAGTGGAAACTGTTGCATTATTTATTTTAATTCTTCAATTTTCTGCAGACCAAAATGCAATGTAGAAACAGTATACAGAAACCCGAAAAATTGCTGCTTATTGAGAATACAACAATATTTAGTAGAAAATAAAAATGCAGAAAAAAATGACAAATTTTAGAAGCTAGTCATACTAAGTTAAAATAACCAATAATTGTAATGAGTTCATACCTTTGCCATATGATTGTAACAACCTCTGCAAGTGCTTGAACCCTGACTGTCAGTTCTATTTTCAGAGGCGCTAACCGTAACGCCGCCTGTACATCCGTAAACAATCGGGAAAGAATCAATGAATTGTAAATTATTTCTAGCAGAGCATAATTAAGGGCAATTCCAGTTCATTCCCGTGTTTTCTTTGAGAATCTCATTCGAAATAAGATTATTCCTCTTTAACATTCATGAGTTCAATCCCCATCCAATTAATTCGTTCATTTATCGCCGCCATTTATAAAAAAGTCTTTGAGAATTCTGGGCAGACTGTTTCTGGCCTTTTGAGCCTCGAAGACTGTTTAATGCCGAGATGTTAATTGAGATATTATCCATTTGTCAGTTATCGAATTTAACATCTGCATTTGTTAACGGCATATTCTCTTGTTCGTATTGCATTTGTGACTATGAAGTCTTTTATCTCGTTACTTAACTATGTGACGATTAGAATTTTTTATTGATTTTCTTAATATAAAATTACCAAATATAATGATTACATATTCCACGATTATTTCTATCATTTATCAACAACAGTACACGAACCATCACGGGCTACTTTATTTCAAGGCGCTTGTATTTTGTTGTAATTAAATACTTGAGAACGATTATAAAATAGCGTCTTCGTCCTTCTAGGAAAATATTTTAGTTTCACTTAAGCGGATTCTTTTGGTGAAAATCTTCTTCTTGCTATTAACAGTCTACAAAGGGGTAAAAATAAAAACTAAAGAAAGCTTTTTATGCCAAACATTTGGAACTGAATACTGAACAATTTCCTCGCCATTGAAGAAGCGATTTGGCTTAAGGTAGCAGAAATGTGGGTCTGCAGCAAGATGTGAAGAATACCATCGACTGAACAGGTGAATAACAAAAAAGTTTTAAAGAAAATGGAAACAAAGAAAAAAAGGTGCTTTATTTAAATTCAGAAAGAAGCAGCTGAACTTTGTAGGACACAATGAGGAAGGAGGGTGCGTGGAATCTGAAATTCACGGGATATATTGACCCCAAGAAAAACAGTAGGAAATTAGCGAGTAACCTAAATAACAAGCTTGTGTAAATAGATTCTAGAACAAGGATTGGGAGAGATAACATCACAAACCTGCCAAAAAGCTACAAATGACAGGAAGTTGAAGAGCAATATAATCACTCACCTCCTGAATGGATACGACACATAGAAAGAAAATAAGTTTCTCTCTATATTTCTGAGATGAGGTATTATGTACACTATTTACATTATTCCGACTATTGTCCTCATCTTTGTCGCCATATTTAATACAACGTTTTGGCCGTTGTATGCACCGGCCTTCTTCACGTAGTTGGAATGCCGGACTGAACTCTTTATTTCGCTCACTGGGGTAGACTCTTCTAGTTCCACGTGCCATGGCTGTCAGTTATCAGTTATCTCTTGTTAATTCCCCTCTCCAACTTCTCCACCGCCTTAACCGGGTATTGAACTCACACTCTTTGGGTCCTGTCACTTTATCCACTGTGCCATGTGTCCTTGAGGAAACATGGCACAGTGGATAAAGGCGTTGGTTACATCCAATGACAGGTCCCAAAATGTGTGAGTTCAATACCCGGTTAAGGCAGTGGTGAAGTTGGACAGGGGAATTAACAGGAGATAACTGATAACTGACATCCATTAAACATGGCACGTGGATCTAGAACAGTCTACCCCAGTCAGCGAAATAAAAGGTTCAGTTCGACATTCCAACCACCCGATGAAGGCCGGAGCGTACAACGGCCGGAACATTGTAATAAATATGGCGACAAAGATGAGGACAATAGTCCGAATAATGTAAATAGAGAATAAGTTGTAGTCCATGATTTGTAGACCAAGTTTCGAATCTCACTATTGTCGATTTGTTAAGGAGGTGATGTCTTTTTATACTATCAATCTGGGGAGACGATCCCAGCTTGTAGAACAGTTGGGAAGTACCTTAAAAGCATACCCCAGATTGATCCAATCGTTGTGAGTGAAATTGGTTAGATGAGACCTTTTGAAAGTGCACTGGCCTTGGTCAAAAAGCTACCCTGCCAAATTTTGCGCTGACCCCGACCCTCTGAAACTAAAATCTGTTCGACATAGTCGCAGCATAAACTTCAGGTTTGTTCTGTGAGTGTTGAAGAAACGCACAAATGAACTTAAGCGTGCATCTTCAACAGGAATTCGCTATCCTTGAAGACAAGTGTACTAAGAACCGAACAGTCAGTTATTACTTACTTCAAAGAAATATTTTAAAAACCTTTTTTCCCAGAATTCAATGATATTTTCCTCGTTTATGACCAGTTACCCCATAAAGATTAAAACCCCGTACTTAAAGATTTTGCTAAAATAAAGTAACCTTGGGAGTAACATTATCAAAACAGTTAACTTTTCAACAAAATCGTTAGTTCTTTTAAAATATCGTAAAAAAATTAATTATTCAAAAATGGATCCATTTTAACAAACAACGTAAGAAAAAGAAGCTTATGTACCCATTTGGCTAATCGTTTCCCCATTTCTTAGTAAGGAAGTCCAAATGGACCTAATCTCTTTTTGGCGCGTTCTACTTACATTCAGCGTTCGATTGGTACGTCAGGCGCTCGTGGGCTTTCTCTTAGACTAAGCTAATCTAATATTTATATATCAACGACTAATTGTCCAAACACAACAGTTATTGCAACGATTGGGTAAAGGAAAACTGATTAGCAACAGCTAATACAGTTATTTTAAATATTACTGATTACTACAAAACAGCACTTAAAGCAAATTATATTTTCACAGAAAGAAAACGTATTCCTCTTTACGTTATAGATTCTATTCATAATAACGTCAGTTATTTCCAAGAAATATCTTCTTGTTTTTACTATTGTTCACACTTTAAAAGCCCCAATGTATAAGGTTATTGAATGAAATTGTAGTAAGAGCGTAAAGGAAAGACGTACATATTTTGAGCATATATAGGATAGATGTCTCTAGTGGTTAATCTTGTAGCAGTCGGGGAAGCATCCTGTTGGCAGTTTTTAACAGGTGTAGGGAAGAGGTTGCATGAGAGAAGCTTTCTCCTTACTAAAGAATACGAAAGGCTAATCCGTCCCAATGTACTTGGTAAGGTGGATCCTAGCTGTGAAGGTCTGAACTGGTGGAACTAAGAAGTATAGCTCGTCTGAACATTTGTCCAGCGATCGAGTAGCTAGAGGCTAGCAATATTTCGTCTGTGTTACAGGGTGGAAAATAATTCTTAGCAAAGTTAGCAATCAGCATTTTAAATGCGAAATGATGTTTTAATAGTATCCAATATCTTTTTTTTGTTTTTTGTTTTTTTGTTTCAGAGGCAAAAGTAAAACCTAGACAATAAACACACACAGCTATACAACGGGCCAGAACCACTGTTGTACGTTCTAAGTGAAAATTCGATTCTGTTCTTCCATAATTGTCTAGCTATACGTCGAAGTCCTACAGATTAAAATGTGCAAGCAAACACTTTTCCCTTATCGTTATTTGACAGCTCATTCATTATCGTCTTGATCCCAATTCCGGTTATTGATAGGATATTTGACCGTTAAAGATAATTATTCGCGGCACCAAATTTTGCTGTGGCTTGAAAGGATTGTGTTACACACAGCTGCATAAACTCATAAAAATAATAGATTATGAAAGCTAAAAAGTTCAGAATATATTGGACAATTTAGGCTCAAAGTCTCGCCGGAAAAATGTCAGAACTGAAGTAAAAAGTGAATTTAAGTAGATATTTAATTTCGTTGAGAAATTTTCATTAGTCATTAACGTCTTCAGCCAAACATGTACATTCAGCCGTTGTACTCTCCGGTCTTCTTCATTGATATATGTTGCAATTTAGAACCTAAAACTTTAGTTATTCCAAGTTATAATTCCATGTGTCATGTCTTCCTTTTTTCTTTTCTCTTTTTTTTGGGGGGTGGAGGATATTTCATTTAACTCAACACTCCAAGTTGTTTTACTCCCTCTGCTGTGACCAGGAGTCACTTTTTGAATTACTTCAACCAACGCTATTATCCACTGGACGGGCAGTGGGTGAATTAGGGGGACTTATAAAACTAACCATTTTACCAGAGCTCATATACATTTTTCTTATTCTTGGTTTTCTAGCACTGTATTACTGGTTCCCATATTGTAGTCATTCCTATAATTGATCAGCCTAGGAGATTTCTATGGCCGAGCATATGCACTGATTCCTTAAGTTTTCGTATTTTCCAGTCATGTCTATTATTTCAACTTCATCGCACAAGGGTCGGTGACCTCCCTTTTCCCTTCTGATATGGTCAATATCACATCTCAGAAATATATATATATATATATATATATATATATATAGATAGATAGATAGATAGATAGATAGATATGAAAAAGACTGAGATAGATAGATAGATAGATAGATAGATAGATAGATAGATAGATAGATAGATAGATAGATAGATAGATAGATATGAAAAAGACTGAGATAGATAGATAGATAGATAGATAGATAGATAGATAGATAGATAGATAGATAGATAGATAGATATGAAAAAGACTGAGATAGATAGATAGATAGATAGATAGATAGATAGATAGATATGAAAAAGACTGAGATAGATAGATAGATAGATAGATAGATAGATAGATAGATAGATAGATATGAAAAAGACTGAGATAGATAGATAGATAGATAGATAGATAGATAGATAGATAGATAGATAGATAGATATGAAAAAGACTGAGATAGATAGATAGATAGATAGATAGATAGATAGATAGATAGATATGAAAAAGACTGAGATAGATAGATAGATAGATAGATAGATAGATAGATAGATATGAAAAAGACTGAGATAGATAGATAGATAGATAGATAGATAGATAGATAGATAGATAGATATGAAAAAGACTGAGATAGATAGATAGATAGATAGATAGATAGATAGATATGAAAAAGACTGAGATAGATAGATAGATAGATAGATAGATAGATAGATAGATAGATAGATATGAAAAAGACTGAGATAGATAGATAGATAGATAGATAGATAGATAGATAGATAGATATGAAAAAGACTGAGATAGATAGATAGATAGATAGATAGATAGATAGATAGATAGATAGATAGATAGATAGATATGAAAAAGACTGAGATAGATAGATAGATAGATAGATAGATAGATAGATAGATAGATATGAACAAGACTGAGATAGATAGATAGATAGATAGATAGATAGATAGATATGAAAAAGACTGAGATAGATAGATAGATAGATAGATAGATAGATAGATAGATAGATAGATATGAAAAAGACTGAGATAGATAGATAGATAGATAGATAGATAGATAGATAGATAGATAGATAGATAGATAGATATGAAAAAGACTGAGATAGATAGATAGATAGATAGATAGATAGATAGATAGATAGATATGAAAAAGACTGAGATAGATAGATAGATAGATAGATAGATAGATATGAAAAAGACTGAGATAGATAGATAGATAGATAGATAGATAGATAGATAGATAGATAGATAGATAGATAGATAGATAGATAGATATGAAAAAGACTGAGATAGATAGATAGATAGATAGATAGATAGATAGATAGATAGATAGATAGATAGATATGAACAAGACTGAGATAGATAGATAGATAGATAGATAGATAGATAGATAGATAGATATGAAAAAGACTGAGATAGATAGATAGATAGATAGATAGATAGATATGAAAAAGACTGAGATAGATAGATAGATAGATAGATAGATAGATAGATAGATAGATAGATAGATAGATAGATAGATATGAACAAGACTGAGATAGATAGATAGATAGATAGATAGATAGATAGATAGATAGATAGATAGATAGATATGAAAAAGACTGAGATAGATAGATAGATAGATAGATAGATAGATAGATAGATAGATAGATATGAAAAAGACTGAGATAGATAGATAGATAGATAGATAGATAGATAGATAGATAGATAGATAGATAGATATGAAAAAGACTGAGATAGATAGATAGATAGAAAGATAGATAGATAGATAGATAGATAGATAGAAAGATAGATAGATAGATATGAAAAAGACTGAGATAGATAGATAGATAGATAGATAGATAGATAGATAGATAGATAGATAGATAGAAAGATAGATAGATAGATAGATAGATAGATAGATAGATAAATAGATAGATAGATATGAAAAAGACTGAGATAGATAGATAGATAGATAGATAGATAGATAGATAGATAGATAGATATGAAAAAGACTGAGATAGATAGATAGATAGATAGATAGATAGATAGATAGATAGATATGAAAAAGACTGAGATAGATAGATAGATAGATAGATAGATAGATAGATAGATAGATAGATAGATAGATAGATATGAAAAAGACTGAGATAGATAGATAGATAGAAAGATAGATAGATAGATAGATAGATAGATAGATAGATAGATAGAAAGATAGATAGATAGATATGAAAAAGACTGAGATAGATAGATAGATAGATAGATAGATAGATAGATAGATAGATAGATAGATAGATAGATAGATAGATAAATAGATAGATAGATATGAAAAAGACTGAGATAGATAGATAGATAGATAGATAGATAGATAGATAGATAGATAGATATGAAAAAGACTGAGATAGATAGATAGATAGATAGATAGATAGATAGATAGATAGATAGATAGATAGATAGATAGATATGAAAAAGACTGAGATAGATAGATAGATAGATAGATAGATAGATAGATAGATAGATAGATAGATAGATAGATATGAAAAAGACTGAGATAGATAGATAGATAGATAGATAGATAGATAGATAGATAGATAGATAGATATGAAAAAGACTGAGATAGATAGATAGATAGAAAGATAGATAGATAGATAGATAGATAGATAGATAGATAGAAAGATAGATAGATAGATATGAAAAAGACTGAGATAGATAGATAGATAGATAGATAGATAGATAGATAGATAGATAGATAGAAAGATAGATAGATAGATAGATAGATAGATAGATAGATAGATAAATAGATAGATAGATATGAAAAAGACTGAGATAGATAGATAGATAGATAGATAGATAGATAGATAGATAGATAGATATGAAAAAGACTGAGATAGATAGATAGATAGATAGATAGATAGATAGATAGATAGATAGATATGAAAAAGACTGAGATAGATAGATAGATAGATATGAAAAAGACTGAGATAGATAGATAGATAGATAGATAGATAGATAGATAGATAGATAGATAGATAGATAGATAGATAGATATGAAAAAGACTGAGATAGATAGATAGATAGATAGATAGATAGATAGATAGATAGATAGATAGATATGAAAAAGACTGAGATAGATAGATAGATAGATAGATAGATAGATAGATAGATAGAAAGATAGATAGATAGATAGATAGATAGATAGATAGATAGATAGATAGATAGATAGATAGATAGATATGAGAAAGAACGAATTAAAGAATAAAAAGCAATTCAGTTTACTCAGGTCCCAGAAGTTACATTTCGCTTGGGAATCTTAAATCGAGGGGAAGCATTTCAGCCCAAGAAGGACAATAAAGCGACAAAGAGAGCAAGGGGTCACTGAGTGTTAGAGAACGGGAGAAAAAAACACTATTAAGCAGAGAAAACGATAACAGAAGAGGAATTAAGAAAAGAGAAGATAACAATTGATATGTATTTAAATTTTTGAAGAGGAGACATTGCCGCCATTCTTGTACTGCGTTTAAATTCCAAAAGTCAAGGTAGCAAAGGGGAAAGTTCATCACATTCATATTTTATTCCTTTATTCTCTCTATAATTTCATTCTATTGAACACATTTTTTCTGGTCAGTGTTGCAGATCCGTGCAGGTTTCGAAATTCTTAAAATTTCTCACCAAGTAAGGTGATAAACGCGGTACGCAAAGAAAAAGAAACTGAGAAAACGTTATTGAGAGGATATATATATATATATATATATATATATATATATATATATATATATATATATATATATATATATATATACATATATATATATATATATATATGTATATATATATATATATATATATATATTTATTTATTTATTTTTACACAATACATACTGTTCTTTCCTTTTTATTTATATATACATATATATATATATATATATATATATATATATATATATATATATACATTGTTTGCTATTTAGGATTGGGTTTTGCAGTTACTTTATACTACTGTTTCTGAAGTGTTATATATATATATATATATATATATATATATATATATATATGTGTGTGTGTGTGTGTGTGTGTGTGTGTGTGTGTGTCTGTGTGTGTGTGTGTGTATGTGTAGAGGATATATATATATATATGTATATATTTAAAAAAATCAGGAAGTCAGTTGAATCCGCTAAATTGGTTTCAACTTTACGGTATCCTCTGGCGATTTTTATCAAATGTCCTCTTAACGCTTTAATTTTTAAAAAGTCTAATGAACGCTATATTATTATTTTCGAAAATAAATAAACGAAAACACGACGTCGAGTGTAATAGAAAGGGAGGAGGAGGATGCGAAGAAAAAAGAAGAAGAAGAGGAGGAGGAGAAAACGTTATTATAAATGTATCAGTGTGGGGTTAATTAAAAAGTACAAGAAAACATTTTATGTATCATATATATATATATATATATATATATATATATATATATATATATATATATATATATACATATATAATTTCATTTTTAACATTTCCCCAAGCAGGCGATAAAGCCACTAGGAGGCAAGTTTATAGAGAGGATAAATACATATATATATATATATATATATATATATGGAATAACGATATATAATTTTTTATATAAAGTTTTTTATATCAAGGAAATTTTTGAAAGAAAAGATGTAGGACAAAATGGAAAATGTTTATTTGTGATGCGTCCCATCAGTTAGGTTTTCATCAGCCTGGGTTTGTTTACGTCGTTATGGCGACACATGCGTATGAACGAGACACACTGATCGTTTTAATTTAAGTTTTTTAATAATCTTTTTAAGATCTTTTTTTTAATAATTTTTTCAAATGAATTTCTATATCCTCTCTCTCTCTCTCTCTCTCTCTCTATATATATATATATATATATATATATATATATCCTCTACACACACACACATACACACACACACGCATATATATATATATATCCTCTACACACACACCCCCACACACACACATATATATATATATCCTCTACACCACACACACACACATATATATATATATATATATATATATATATATATATCCTCTACACACACACACAAACACACACACACACACATATATATATATATATATCATCTACATACACAGACACACACACACACACACACACACACACATATATTATATATATATATATATATATATATATATATATATATATAAAGAGAGAGAGAGAGAAAGAGAAAGAATTAGTAATAAAATTTCTTTCACCTAACTCATGTTTATTTTAAAGTTTAATAGTTACATACAATTCCTCGTCAGTTAGACTGTTAATATTTCTCGGTTTTCTTGTACTTTTATTGTTGTGTGAATGTGTTGTTTTTTGTTTTCTGTTGATTGATTGTTAGATTCATTTTTTCTCTTTTTCTTTTTCGCTATTTTTTTATCTTTATTCATTCTTTCCTTCTGTCCTCACCTTCTCTGGTGACATCTGCTTTTATTGTTATTGCGTTACGCGGGGGCGTTTTTATATGTGTGCCTATGTAGCTGCACGCGTGAATGTATGAACATATGGACCTGTGAATTCACCTGCACGTGTGTTTGGATATTTGTGTATGCGCGACTAATTGTGTGTTTCTATTTGTGTTAACTGCATATGTCACCGTTGGACATGAGTTTATTATTATTTAAGTATAGCTAAAATAACTAATGTGATTTCAGGCATTACTGTAAATCAGTTGGCAAATGTTTTCCGTGAACTGCAAAATCGTATTACCCTTTGTATTGCTAATGATGGAGGACATGGGGAAACCTTAATTTCAATAAAACCTTAAAAGATATAGATTTACTTCTTTCTAATCCTTGTTACAAATTATTTCTATCGCAAATACAAATAAAGTTATAATTTTTCTAAAGTGCCCACGAACTTTATAGATAACCTGTATATATATATATATATATATATATATATATATATATATATATATATATATATATATATATATCCAAGTATAGGATTGGTATATACGGAATAATTCTAGCTTATGTAACAGTGTTTACCCCTAGCGAAGGATCGTTAATTAATTTGAAACTTTTAAAACCATTTATTCTACATTCAACATCATCACTTGATAAGACACCAGAAGTGTTGAAACAAAATGGCTATTTTTATAGTGATTTTATAACATATTTATGTTATAATATTTAAATAAATAATTATATATATATATATATCCTCTACTACGTTTTGTCTCTCTCTCTCTCTCATACACACACAGACACACAGAGATACAGACACACACACACACATATATATATATATATATATATATATATATATATATATATATATATATATATATATATATATATAGTATGTATGTAGGTATGTATGTATGTATGTATGTACATAAATATTATATTGAAAAGATATTAAAAAAACTGACAAGCTACTTTCACCTTTCCTGTCGTATTTTTTAAAGACAATATTTACGAATATTGCTCTCTACGGTCTTGGTATTGAGCTCTTCCTACTAGAATTGGTTGATTTCTGGTGTAGACCTTATCGTGTAATTGATTTATACAACATGCCTGCCCTAAAAATTGTGCTCAAGCATGAAACAGATTAACGTAACTCAACATTGACCCCAGTGTACACTATTTTATATATTTACGTGTGTGAGAGAGAAAGAGAGAGAGTGAGTGATATATTAAAATATACTTCAATTTAACGTGTGTGTGTGTGTGTGTGTATATGTGTGTGTATGTGTGTATGTGTGTGTATGTGTGTGTGTATATGTGTGTGTGTTTGTGTATGTGTGTGTATATGTGTCTGTATGTGTGTGTATGTGTATGTATGTGTGTATGTGTGTATGTGTGTGTATATATGTGTGTGTATGTGTGTGTATGTGTGTATGTGTGTGTATATGTGTATGTGTGTGTATTGTGAATGTGTGTGTATGTGTGTGTGTATGTGTGTACGTGTGTGTGTATGTGTGTGTATGTGTGTGTATGTGTGGAGTAAAATTGTATGCCATGTAAATCCCAAGGAGAGTCAGAATATAACTCAGGTTTCTGAATTTTATAAAATAAAAATGTTTGAAAAAAGCTTAAAATTGTCCCCCACCGGCAGTGATTTTTTCAAAGGGACACGCCTTCTTGACACTTCTGTCTATATTTGATCAAATCTATTGTTTTCTTTTCATCGTTTTATAGCCGGGCGATGATATATCTCAAGTCGTGGGTGAAAATGTTGCTTCTCAAACAACTAGATCAAAGCTGAAGCCGAGGAGCGGGTTTGCACCTCACGACCGTCGGTTGCAACACGTGCTAAATCTGTGTAGATTTGTAAAAAGAAACGGTTGCTTTCGCATCGGCATTTCGTTTAACTTTCATCGTTAAAACATCAGATTTTATCAACGCTCAGTCTAAAGGCTGGTTAAATCTAGAATCGCCATCTTAATTCGATATCAGCGTTTAAACCAGTGACCCAGATCAGAAACTAAGTATTTCATTATACCGACTGAAACATTATAATCTAAGAGACCATACTATACCCTATGATTTTATATCAATAGATGTTTTATATATATATATATATATATATATATATATATATATATATATATATATATATATATATATATATATATATATATATATATATATAAAGTAGATTTCTCGAAATATTTTCTTTCTCTTTCTGAATGTCTCTTACCTACTCTCTCATCCTCATTATTCCATTATTTCTCTTACTTTTTGTTTCCCACTCTCTGTCTCTCTCATCCACTCATTTCCCATCCCCACGCCACCTTATAATCCTTTCTTTCTCTTTCTGTCCTTTTCACTTTCTCTGTTACCTTCCTTTTCTTTCTTTCTTTCTTTCTTTCTTTCTTTCTTCTACTTCCAATGTCCCTGCTCTCCTTGTTTTACTTCATTATCTCATTTTCTCTCTTTTTCTCTCTCTCTCTCTCTTTCTTCCTTCTACCCCCTCTTTCTCATTCTCTCTTTTCCTGTCTTCTTCATATATATATATATATATATATATATATATATATATATATATATGTGTGTGTGTGTATATATATATATATATATATATATATATATATATATATATATATATATATATATACATATATATATATATATATATATATGCAGCTCGGGGTGTTGTAATGGTTAGCAAGCTTGTCTCGCTAGAACAATTAAGACTAAGTAGTGAGTTTGATCCTCACTGGGTGTCCCATTATTAAGAAAAGTGACTTCTTGATGTGAACGTCCTGTAGACTCGACACAAGCTTGTGGCACCTTTGTAGCGAAAAAAAAGTACTACGAGTTGACCCAAGTCTTGTGAGGGAAATTGGGTAGACAGTACTATTTGGGCGCCATCGATGGCTGTGCTGGCACAAAGTCGCAAGTCATAGTGACCGAGAGTGTGAGCGTACTGACCTTGTTCAGACTGTTGATCCCGCGCTCTCCCACAGAAATTGTAACTAAGGTGTGCTCAGTATAGTTGCAGTATAAGCCACAGAATGGTCTCTGGGGGTGCGGAACAGGCGCAAACGTGCCTGAACAGGCGTCTACAATAGGGATTGGCTCGCAAGCAGATATTCATACTCGGATACGAGCGGCTAGCCATTACCATATTTACGATATACATATATATATATGTATACAAACACACGCACACACGCGTACACACACATACACACACACACACACACACACACACACACACACACATATATATATATATATATATATATATATAAGTAAAAATGTTTTTACTGATATGGTAGCTCAGTATTTTTTACACTGAGCACTTTCTGTACACTGATGCTATGTCATAGCATGTTTGTCGTTATATATACCACTATTGTGTCATTACGATTTATTTATTTACTTATTAGTATCGTCATATATATATATATATATATATATATATATATATATATATATATATATATATAATAGATCATCTTTTTTACGCTGAAAACCAAATTTTTTGGTTGTACCATGTTAATGCTAGCTTGCAGGTTACATTTATAATCAATTTTATTACACTTCTTATTTTGATTATTTCTCTTGTAAAATAATGACTTCTTGTTTGAATGTATATCACTAAAAACTTTATAATCTTTTCATATGTATATACAGGTTGTCCCTCACCTTTCACCCCCGGTCACCCAAAATGTCGACCTCATCCTTCGTTCTCGTTCTTTTTTATAACGGTTAATAAATATTATGAGTTTTCATTAAAGTTGAAAGTCTTGTTTTTGGCATCTTTTTTTTTCAACGGTTCCTGTGGCCGATTTTCGAGGCAAAATAAAAAACAGGAATTCAAGTGCTGATTTTCTCATAGACGGGTCTTCTACGCTTGGGAGATTGACGCAATACAGTCTTTATTCATATTTCTTTGTGTTGCACTAGACTAAGTTTAGGAAATATCATGAAGAAATATTAAGAATGAACAAGAAATTTGCAATTTTGCGATATTTTCTAATTGGAAAAAATAATGTCTCTTCCGTTTACAAGAATATTTTTTTGAATTATTTAGAATATTTTATTCAAAGAAGCAAATTCCTATAAGAATGAATGCTTTTCTTTCTTAACTCCATGAGACCTTTTTCTCTTTATTATAAAAAATAAAATAATATTCAACGTATTACAGACATGTCATTTAGGCCAATTACAATCTTCAGTTGTTCATTATAGCATACCTTATATTTTTTTTATCAGTATCGCCCCGAGAAAGGCAGTACAGCTGCTAGCACGCAAGGGTTTACAGGGTCTGGAGGGTTTAGGAACAGAAACACTAGTAATGAGTAGAAAGGGAAAAGAGTAATCAGGAGGGCAGTAGATAGCGATTGGCATTGTATTTAAATTTTTGCAGATTCCACAAGTGCGGGATACGAAAGTGTTAGCATAGAACTTGCAGTTACATCTAGCCAGCTCAACTGTAAACTGATGAGACCTCGCCGCCAATCTAGTAATGCGCTTACATTCATAAAATCCAGGTACCATAGCGAAGAGCTCATCCGAACAATCACCGTGAAAATATTTATTTAAAAAAAAAAGGCACAGAGAGGCAACCTTATGGCGGTGGGCAATTGACTGAAGCCAAGCCGCCAGATCAGGACCAATAATATTGCAGATTCAATCAAAGAGCTCCAAGTAAACAGCAGGGGCACCGGACCATAAATTGCGCCAATATTCTGAGTATGGACGAGTGATGTGCTGAATATTTGCTTATTTTGCCCCTAGAATGCTGTTTTTGGAGACACTCAATGAGCTAAATGGACACGGCACATAGATGATGACCATGATAATAATGATGATTGAGCTACTTGCCAGAATAAGTAATGATCAGTAGACATATACATATATATATTGCGGGGGTCCGGAACACCTTTCATGGGCCGATGTCAGAAGCTTGTCTGGTAGTCCATTGATTGAAAAAAAAATTCAAGTTTCCCTGTGTCCTAAAATATTTTCCTTGTGTCAGACTAAATTAATCAACATGTGAAATTACATATGGACTGGTGTGTTGCACTCACTTTTACACTAATGCCCTTAGGGTAGCTATGGGTTAAATAGTACCCTAGCTTAGGATAGCAACGAGTGTAAAAGAATGACAAAGCGTGGAGAAGGCAACAGGAAACAAGAATGAATGGCATTTCACAGATAATAAGAAGCAAGGGAATCTGTTGTGAGTGCGGGTCGTCTACGACCTCATGGATCTTTTGGTGGTCGGCAGAAAAGCATGCGTAAGTAAGAATACTGCCTGTAATTATGAAAACTCTAGAAAGTTTATGAAAAAATCACACTGAAAGCAATGAATAGTGTAAACTGGACACATGCAAATATCGAGTCTTTCTGTACTTTGATGAGTAACCCTTTTTATCTACACGTCTTTATAAGAAACCATTTTTATCAGTGACCGTTTCTATAAGTTACCATTTTGAAAAACATGTCTTTATAAGGAAGCGTTTTTATCAGTGACTGTTTCTATAAGTGACTGTTTTAAATACATGTCTTTATAAGAAAACATTTTTATCAGTGACCGTTTCTATAAGTGACCATATTTAAATACATATCTCTATAAGAAACTTCAGTCTTTTCTAACAGACCGTGGAAAGCATAGTAAAAGATTACAAAGCAACTGAGAAGTACAATACGAGACTTTTGTTATTGTTGCGTCTCTTTTCATTCGTTTGATTTGAATGTTTACTGTCTTTAAAAAAAATCTTTACTGTAGCCAAAACAGCCGTATATATTTAAACTTTCTTTCATATGTCTTTAATTGATTATAAAGATCTTCCCCAAAATGATTCCTATATAAGCACTTAAAACTTTCCCTTTTCTCTTTATCTCTTTCTCTATCGTTTTCCCTCCATTTTTTATAAACATTTCAATTTAATCATTCCGTGCTAAATATTTTATACTCACAGTACATAATGTCAGGACATGCGAGTTAGCGTTACGATGTAATCGTTAAACCAAATTCAACTTCTGTCCGTAATTATTTATAAAGATGACTCCATTTCTCTTGGCGCCAGTTGTCTTGACAAAGTTCTTATTATTGGTATGTCACAATATTTGACGGAGGAGAGAATTCTGTTAAGTCAGTAGCCTTTCCTCGTTATTGATATCGTGAAGCAAAACTGCCTATTCCATGTTACTTGGAGAGAAGACAGAGCAAACGACCTGTCAAAGGGACCGTAGAGATGCCATAAAGAAACCAGCAACATGTCTCCATGTCTCGATGAGTTCCTCATTTATAAGATCAATCAACATAATCTCTATATATAAATACCAGTGTCCGTTGCTTTGTAAAGCACAAAACATACCATGCTATGTAAGTTTTTGTTTATATCTAAAGATGTATATCAAGTTCACCTTTCATGCTTTGCATACATAAGTCCAATATCTGTATATATAAAATGATATAATGTAGATAATTCTCATTCCATCTAACATAACAAATTGTAGGAAGGAATACAAACTTTTTGTATAAAATTTTAAAATCGTATTACAATAATTTGAATATTTTCTTGAAGTTGAAGTTGAAGTTGAAATTTATAGAGCATAAATTTAATAATAAAAATATAAAAAAACTATTTGTGTTTACTTTAAAAATGTTTCAAATTGCAGTTTTTGGCGCTCCAAATTAACTTTATGCCATAATTGATGTCTTTTAGCAGAAAATGTACACTGTACAATTAAAAATCTACCAAAAATAAAGTAACTCTTATAGAAATGGGACGAAAATTAATTTAATGATAACTTAACATGACGGTGAAACCTTTTACTTTTTACTGAAGCTCATAGCGAAAAATACATTTGTTTACGACCGGCTTCTATCACATGTCAAAGTTCAAATCGCATGTGAATATTAATTCGATTTTCCTGAAAACTATGTGATGAAATCTAGCATAAATTTACTAACGCGTGTATGGTTAAAGTATGGATGACCGAAACTGACAAAGTATAGATATTACCCACAGTGGCAACATTGTGTTCCTAACATTAAAGCACTGTCAAATATCGTAACGCTATAATAATAATAATAATAATAATAATAATAATAATAATAATAATAATAATAATAATAATAATAATAATGAGTTGGTTGTTTTTTTCATGACTTGATTGAAGTTGAGTGTGAGGTAATTATTCACAAATAGAATTCATGATTGTCTTCTTAATCGTTTCAGTACTTCTCGATTTTCATTTGCTCTGCTCAGATGAGAACAGACGTCATTCCTCTGTTTCTGACTGGGTAGCTAAGATAGGTATTCATCTCCACCCCCTCTCTTTGCTCTTTGTTCCTTTATTATAACCTAATCTTGAGAAATAAAAAACTCATTACCGATATGTCAAGTAGAAGAGAAATGATATCAAATCAGGGATTCTTCCTGTAAGACAGGACTGTCTCAGAATTTCTATTTGCGTAGCTGTACCATTCTATTCGGGTATGATTTAAGGGTGGCAATAATGGACATTGCCAGTCTGTCGCAGAACTTACCAAAATTAATTGACACAAACGATCGACACAATAGTTGATCCGACCCTGTGAGATGAAAAGCATTTTATGGTAAATATATCACGCTATTTACTGATTATTGCGCTGAAATAAAAGTACATATATATATATATATATATATATATATATATATATATATATATATATATATATATATATATATATATATATGTAACTATACTCGTGTCGAAAAACCTTCGAAGATATATATATGTATGCATACGTTTGGAAACATACGCACACACCCACACACACACATAAGCGGCAGTCAATAGCTGAAACCTTCTGATGAGAGGACTAAATATTTACACATGGTTTCGTCTACGAAATGTAATATATATGCAGATTATAACATCATCTACTGAGTGACAAATTAAACATTTGAATTAATCCAATATATATATATATATATATATATATATATATATATATATATATATATATATAGGTAACTATACTCGTGTCGAAAAACCTTCGAATTTTTTATTTAACAATAGCCAAATCAATCACGAAGGGAAAAAAGGTTTTAAAAAAGAAAGAGCCAGGAACATGAAAGTCTGTCGAAAATAATCGCACAGATACAGGTTCAAGGCCTAAAGAAAAAAAACCGATACGAGTAAACAACTAACTAAAGAGCTCGATACAAACGTAGAGCCTGACTATCTGCCTAAGTGAAACCTTGGTAGGTTTGTCTGGCTCATTAGGTTTGACTATATATATATATATATATATATATATATATATATATATATATATATATGCATATATACGTGTGTGTGTGTGTGTCTGCGTCTGTGTCTGTGCGTGTGTATTATTCCATACTGAACACACACATGCCCGTGCGCACACGCACACACACACAAACACACACACACACACATATATATATATATATATATATATATATATATATATATATATATATATATGAATAAAGCAAAAGGAAAACTTATCTTAGCTGGCACATTTCTTCCTCTGGGGGGAATATATCGGATTTTATTGTGCGTCATGTATTTATATGCAAGAGAAAAAATGTTATTGCTTCTTGAAATGTTTCTATTTGTTATGAAAAAAAAATTAAAAAAACAATAATATATTTGTTCTTGTACGTAGATACCTGTCAGGAAATAAAAATCTGACATTTGCCTTTGATAAAGTCCCCCAGGGACGAAACGCGTCAGCTAAGCTAAGTTTTCCTGTTGCCTTTATTCATATTGTCCTTTTACAGGTATACTGAACTTTTTACACACACACACACACACACACACACACACACACACACACACACACACACACACACACATATATATATATATATATATATACATATATTTAAGCTAACATATATATAATATATATATATATATATATAAAAGTGAACATAGAAGTCAACACGTAGAGGCGACAGTCTGTTTCATGCTAAATGCAATCGTCAGGCAACTCTTGCCTGACGATTGCACTAGCATGAAACAGACTGTCGCCTCTAAGTGCTGACTTCTATGTTCACTTTTATATTTACACACGCTCTATCTCTGATATTGATCACTTTATCCCATAAATATAGCACACTTTAAGACTATATTTCTTCATATATATATATATATATTTATATTTAAGCTAACATATATATATATATATATATATATATATATATATATATATATATATATATATATATATATATATATATATATATATATATATGTTAGCCTCAATATAGATATGTTTATTGGATATTCAGTCCTGTTGAATTTTATCAATTATTGGTAAAGGTTACTTTCATGCAGCACCAATTTGTTCATACTGTTTGAAAAACTATCAACCCCCCCCCTTTGATTTATGTGTAGCATTTCTTTATGTTGTTGAGTACTTCTGTATAAATAGAAACTCGTAGACGAGGAAAAATATAAATACGAATGTTCGGCTAACAAAAAAATGACCCAATGTTGAAAAAAAGAGTTTCTTTTTCAACTCTAGCCGTCGTTTATTTGGATGTTTAAATGAAGTGAAAACCCGTCTTAAATGCGGGGTTAAAAAAATTTTCTTTTCTTCTATCACGATCCGATCTGATGCAGAGTCTCAGAAAACCGCTACACCTCAAAATAAAGTTCATGAAAAGTATTATGGAAACCGTTCTAACTTCTAGTTTTTAACACTAAGATCTTCTGTTGATTTACCCAAAAGAGTGGCTTTTGAAGCAACTGGCTCCAATTGACAATGTCCAATGGATAAAATAACTTCCGCCGAATATACCAAAATACGAAAATTACATTATTAGAAATTATTACAGAAAAAATATACATACATTTATATATATATATGTATGTGTGTGTGTGTGTGTGTGTGTGTGTGTGTGTGTGTGTGTGTGTGTGTGTGTGTGTGTGTGTGTGTGTGGAATAAATTAGGTTTTCGCTGAAGTGTCATGTAACAACCCTACCAATACAAGGCCTGCCCAGAGTTGAAAACATGGAAAGACAACGACAGAAGAAATCTAAAGGAGAATAAAGCAGACACTTATCCAATGCCTCGAGAAATTAAAATACGGCTGCGCTGTAACACTAATATATATATATATATATATATATATATATATATATATATATATATATATATATATATATATATATATATATATCTGTGTGCGTGCGTGTGTGTGTGTGTGTGTGTGTGTGTGTGTGTGTGTGTGTGTGTGTGTGTGTGTGTGTGTGTGTGTGTGACGTAAAAGTATCTTTTTACAAAGATACTTTTCAGACTTGTTCGCAATACGCAATGTATTCGCAATATTTCTTCCTCTACGACCAAAACTCATACTTAAAAAATAGTGTAATACGTAATCCGACTTGGGGTAATCTTCAGACTATTTTCCTGGGATCAATTGTAACTCTGCTTCCTCTGATTGTCCCAACAACGTCAGGGGATTACGAGAACTTTTTGTTTAACACGACAAAAACGCAATAAAATTAATAGAATATTTTGTTTGTTAATTTTATTTTTTTTTTTTACTGGCATCCATGCAT
This sequence comes from Acanthosepion esculentum, assembly GCA_964036315.1. Classification (NCBI taxonomy): domain Eukaryota; kingdom Metazoa; phylum Mollusca; class Cephalopoda; order Sepiida; family Sepiidae; genus Acanthosepion; species Acanthosepion esculentum. Next base: position 100,503,021 of record OZ038500.1, read on the forward strand.
TGCTAAACTTTTTCGTAACGATATCTCGCACTTAGATATTCAGAATCACATTTAAAAGGAAGATTTTTGCCGAGAAAATCGTCCTTCAAAGATTAATGATTACGAAAAAAAAAACGCTTCGAGATTATTTTCTCAAAACCAAATTCCTTTAAACAGATTCTGATGAAAATGGTTATATGTGAAAGTCTGTGTTAAATTAAAAGTCGTTTTGAACTCCCCTTTTTATCTTACTTTACTTTGAAATTTTATAAAGTTTTCTGATGATGCCAATCTTCATGGAATTCAGGCTCTGAGATACAATTATCGACCACATCCGAGAGCATCTTCAAACTGCATTTAAAGGAAAAGCATCAAGATATTTTCGGATGCGTTCGATTGATATTCTGATTCCTCAGACAGTTTTTTTTCTCAAATACACAAGCTAAAAACCCTGTTTGTTGCATTCCTTGTGACACGAGTTTATGAACATCACAAGACGATATCAAAATATTTTGATAATGAATGACTCAGTCTTGTTTTAGCTGAGAGTTTATTCACGAATTATCTTCCACCGGCTGCATTTCGCGACAAAGTTTAGTTCAAAATCTGGGCATCACATACAGTTAAATTTTCAACTAATTTGAAAGCTTTTGGTTCCCATTGGCTGGTAGGAAGGGAAAGGATCCTCTTATCTTTGTTAAGGAAGCCATTGAGTAACATGATCGATGCATTTCAAGTGTTCTTCCTCTATTTTGACGAAGCCAGGAAAGAGTCATCTTGTTAAATACGTGGCTGCTTCAAACCTTGCTCTCTAATCATGTGATGTCCTGCTGTTTGAGTTGTCGTAAGCATTTCTTTCTTCCGAAGCAGGCAATAAGGCAAAGATGCTTGTTAGCTATTCTGACAGTTCACAATGTTCACCGATTGAAGAAAGCAGATGAGAGTATAATGGCAAGTGACAGGCTACAGTGAAACCGTTTTTCCTGGGAGTTTTCTGTCTGCTTATTCATTGCCGAAATTAAGGATTATTTAGAGAAAGACGGCACCGCTCGATTTTCTCTTTTAAGAAAGTCACATAGTGATTTTGAAACAAGTTTAAAAAACCATTTCTTTAATCTTCGGTGTCTTGTCTTAATCAACTGATTATCCTTTCTTGCTACGAGGATTTGAGTTTCTAGCAATAATAATGGTTTGGTTGGTGCAGTATGTTTTGTCTCGTTGTGACTAATTGTATTTTCATATGATGCCGCTGGTGATTATCCGAGAAGATAAATCAGGTTTAGTTTATTTTCGCATTTGACTGATTCTTGCAAATATTTCAATTAATCCAAAGTTTTCTTTACTTGATTAAAGTATATTCATTCATTCTCGCGTTTTTTGTTCTATTCCTTTATTATTTTTCCACGATTAACCGCCCGTGAATATATATTTCGGCCATTCTGTCTTGTTTAAAGTTAGGCAACGGACAATTTCATTATTTAACCTTTTCTATTATCTAAATTTTAATTGTTTTTAGCATCACATTTCGGCCGATATATTCTTCAGCCTTTATTCACTGATGCTTTGAGATTAAGTATGTTCATTATTTTATACGTTTTCAGATGTTTTTTTTAATATTTGCTCGTTTATTGTTTTTTTTTGGGGGGGGGGTTGCACAATAAATTCTCTGGTCGTCCACTGGGGCTGATGTGCTCAGTGTTCTTTAAAAGTTGCGTTGTAAAGTATTCAGATTAAAGCTCCAAAGACGAGACTTTAACTCTGGACTCGGTTGTGTGTGGGTTGTGGGGATAAAAATGAAGATCGGGTTGAGATGCAACCATTTGTAACCTTGTCTATTCATTTTTTTTTTCTGGAAAACTTGTGTTTCATCTCATTTGAATTATAAATGGCTGAAAAAATAGTTTAATGTTACGGCATTGATAAAAAAGGAAAGAAGAAATACGTAGAGAAAAGAAAGAAAAAAGGAAATAATGAAAAGAATGAAAGAAAGAAAAGAAAGAAAGGAAGAATACGTAAATAAAAGAAAGACAGAAAGAAAAGAAAGAAATGAAAGACAGAAAGAAAAGAAAGAAAAAAGAATACGTAGATAAAAGAAGGAAAGAAAGAAATAAAGAAAAAAGGTAAGAACGGAAAGAAAAAAGAAAAGAAAGAATACGTAGGTAAAAGAAAGAAAGAAAGAAAGAAAGAAAGAAAGATATAATGCGTACATAAAAGAAAGAAACGCTAGGTTGATAAAAAAGAAAGAATACATAGATAAAAGAGAAAAAGACAGGAAAAAAAAGAAAAGTAAAGAAAGAAGGAAAGAATACGTTGATAGAAGAAAGAAAGAAAGAAAGAAAGAAAGAATAGAAAGTAAGAAAGAAAGAAAGAAAGAAAGAAAGAAAGAATAGAAAGTAAGAAAGAAAGAAAGAAAGAAAGAAAGAAAGAAAGAAAGAATAGAAAGTAAGAAAGAAAGAAAGAAAGAAAGAAAGAAAGAATAGAAAGTAAGAAAGAAAGAAAGAAAGAAAGAAAGAATAGAAAGTAAAAAAGAAAGAAAGAAAGAAAGAATAGAAAGTAAGAAAGAAATAAAGAATAGAAAGAAAGAAAGAAAGAAAGAATAGAAAGTAAGAAAGAAAGAAAGAATAGAAAGTAAAGAAAGAAAGAAAGAAAGAAAGAAAGAAAGAAAGAATAGAAAGTAAGAAAGAAAGAAAGAAAGAAAGAAAGAATAGAAAGTAAGAAAGAAAGAAAGAAAGAAAGAATAGAAAGTAAGAAAGAAAGAAAGAAAGAAAGAAAGAAAGAATAGAAAGTAAAAAAGAATACGCAAATAAAAGGAAGAAAGAATGGCTTTGATTTAAAAAGAAAATAAACAAAATATATCAATTTTTATTTAAATGTCCAATAAGATTTTTCATTTCTCAACAAAACATGATCGACCAACTTTCAAAAGGATGAGAGCCATGGATATCAGAAAATGCAAACAAAAACACGATCCTCAGTCCTGTTCCATATGCCTGTATACACGGGCGACATTAAACACAACTTACGCATGTAGCTATATTAACGATAGGGAAGGGTTAGACTCCCAGAAAACATAGGATTCAGGCTTAGAACGAAAGCAAATATATAGGTATATGTATATATCGAGCCTGGAAAATTTTCAGAATTAATTTCGTGATTATATATCATCAGCTATTTCGATTTTATTGGCAGGCAAAAATGTTTCCAAAACCTCCCAAGACGATTTTCACTACTTTCTACTGTATTTTATCAACCCACTCTGCAATTTAATCTTTCCATCTTGTCTAGTTTTTTCCAGCTACATTTTCTATCCATCGGCCATCGACCAACCTTTTGCTCTACCATGTATCCTTTCTGTTTACTTCTACTTGTTATGTGTCTGACTCGCCACCATTTTCTGTAGCTCGTCTCTGATCCATGTTAATTCCATTCTATCTCTTAGAATTATCCCTCGTATGGCACTTCTCATTAAGCTTTTGTACACACACACACACACTCTCACACACACACACACTGACATACGCACACACTCACACTCACATACACACACTCACACACACACACACACACATATATATATACATATATATATATATATATAAAGAAATAGAGTTTTAAGATGTGCTCTGTTTATGGAATAAAGTGTTCAATATCAGGGATAGAGCGTATGTAAATATAAAAGTGAACATTGAAGTCAACAGAGGCGACAGATTGCTTCATGCTAGACGCAATCATCAGGCTTGATGATTGCTTCTAGCATGAAACAGTCTGTCACCTCTGAGTGTTGAGTTCAATGTTCACTTTTATATATATATATATATATATATATATATATATATATATATATATATATATATATATATATATATATTTATAGATAGATAGATAGATAGATAGATAGATAGATAGATAGATAGATAGAGAGGGGGGGTAATAATATCAGATCCTTAAGTGTAAAGGATAATCCAAGTGATTCTTTTTAGTATAAAATATTACAAAATAGATCCCTAGAGAGCTCAATGTATAGAATACAGAGCAATATGATATACATCAAGGAAAAGCGTTATCAGACCGAAGATATAAACAAATTTATATCTTTGGTCTGATTAGATTTATTGGTCGAAATAAATCATGATTTATTACTGTATTTTCGTGATGTGTTAAGCTTTTCCTGGATATATATATATATATATATACATATATATATATATATATATATATATATATATATATATATATATATATATATATATATATATATATATATATATATATATATATATATATATATAATTATTTTTAAAAAATATGTTTCCATCGTGACACAGAAATTGCTAGGTCAACGGTATTCAAGTTTAATTTCAATATTAAACCTTAAATATTGAATGACTGTTTCATCCTCAAGCGATGTCTGGAATAACTCACCAAAGAAATGTTTTACTATTTCATAGTTTTGAATGTTCCGACATTTTGAAATTCTGAAATTCTAACATTTTTACTTCTGTTTTTAAATACTTATTGCAAAATAAAAACCTTACATTTTCCTTGATAAAATCGACCGGTGGACCAAACACATCGCCTAAGGTTTCTTTTTTTCTTTACATATATATATATATATATATATATATATTATAATTAGTAGCTCTGAATTTACATTGAGCTCTCAGGATTTCATCCTCATTGGGAATAACTATACGGATTACCAAATTTTTCTTAACTTAAATATACATATATATATATATATATATATATATATATATATATATATATATATATATATATATATATATATATATATAATATCTGGATAAAATAAATGAAACAAAATTGGGTGTTTTTTTTATGAAAGTATTTATTTCTGTGTTTTTGTATATATTTATTTATTTAATATTTCAGACCACCTCGGTCTTTCCTCAGAGATATTTGAGAAATCATATATATATATATATATATATATATATATATATATATATATATATATATATAGATAGATAGATAGATAGATAGATAGATAGATAGATAGATATCACAAAATGATTTAATGTGTAATTTATCTCTTCTACTCAAAACTGTTGAGTTGAGCAAAACAATGTAGATATCTGCTACTACGTGACTGAACGAAAAAGAAGTGTATTCGGTATAGTATGGTTAGATTTGCGAGTAGATAGCTCGACAGATATACTGAACAACCATTATCTAATCGATATATTTACTAATCGATACTCGCCCTTCCTCTTTAATTCGATTACTAAGTTTCTATCTCTCTGAAATGCATACTTACATGTGCCATTTATTGCTAGTGTTCGATTATATTTATGGGTTCTACTGTTCGGTTCCAATCGCTGATACAATATATTCAAGCAAATATACACTTATATGTGTCTTCATGTGTATTACGTGTGTATTACGGGAATAATCTTTTCAAGTATTCCGTGTATTAATCATACAATTAAAATACACTGACACGTGCCATTTTTTGCGTACATACTTAAATTCGGTTAATGTTTCAATAATAAAACAAAACCAAACGCCTTTATATACATGACATTTTCACAACAAAAATATAAACCAAACGGAATATCAAATTCGAAATATCACTCAGCATTATTTCACTTTCTAAAATTTCCGATTAAGCTAAATGCTAGATTTATCTACGTCGATTTTCCCACTTATTTTATATTTAATCACACACACATATATATATATACACACACACACTTATATATATATATATGTGTGTGTGTGTGTGTGTGTGTGTGTGTGTGTGTAGTTGTGTATTTGTGAAGCAATTCCTCTTTTATACAAGTTTCATTAAAAAAAGATTGACAAGATACTGTGGTTAAGTTTTTTTATTTAATTTTTATTTAAGGTTTTTTATTTAATTTTTCTTGTGTTCTTATAATTTTCTTTACTGGACATAAATTATGTAGAAATTTTCCGAACGTTCTGTATGTCCGAGCGGTTTCGGCTATACTTCTAACTATTAGCAAGTTTACCCTCAGTTAAAAGTAAGAAAAATGAAATAATCCGCGATAATGGTTAAAAGTATAACCGAAAGCGATCGGACATACAGCACATTCGGACAAGAAAATTAGAGGAACACAAAAAATTTAAATAAAAACCTTAAACGCAGTACCTTGTCAGTGGTTTTTAATGAAACACACACACACACACATATATATATATATATATATATATATATATATATATATATATATATATATATATATATATATATATATATACTTCGAAAATTATAACATAAACATGTTATAAAATCATGACAAAAATAGCCATTTTGTTTCAACACTTCTGGTGTCTCATCAAGCGATGGTGTTGAATGTAGAAGAAAGAGTTGAAACAAAATGACTATTTTTGTAATGATTTTATAATATGTTTATGTTGTAATTTTCGAATAAATTATACTTGCAAAACTCTCTATTGAGCACTGTTTTAAGAATAGTATTTTATGATTATTGGAATCTATTCTATATACACCAATCCTTACTCTACTCTCGGTTGGAATTTATAAAATCTTTCTCTTAAAACAATTTTTCAAGAAAATAGGTTCTTCTGGTTCAGTTATTGTTCTTTCCAGTACCGACGGCGGTTTC
>OZ038500.1:100514610-100546466 GCA_964036315.1 Acanthosepion esculentum
TATGCATCTATGTATACAGTGGTGTGTACACATATTATTCCAAATAAAGTTTTACATCTGTATATATTGACATGCATATATGTTCATACGTACTGACCCACATAGCTAACATGTGAAATTATCTAACGTCAACAAGCCATATCATATTAAGTGAATTGTTTGTGTATTGAAAAAAAAATAATAATAATAATAACACTAATAATCTCGAAACTATGGAAGGGGGACAATTTTAGTCCCTGTTGTTAACATTAGTGTGCCATACTAACCTTAATATTATTAAAATACTTTTTATTATCACATTATTATGGTTTACAATAGACGATGTATTGTTTTTTTTTTCCTGACATAATCAAATCCTGTTTGTATGAGATGCTTTCAATATAAAAATTGGATTCATTACCGACTTTTTGTTATTTTTCATTGATTGTCATTTTTTATCTTCTTAAAATATTAAAGAATGAATAACTGCTTTTCCTTCATTCAAAAAGTTGATTATTACGAAAAGATTCATAGTTCAATAATCATTAACATATATAAAATTCACGTCTTTTTTTTATCTTATTCAGTAGTAAATTCACTATCAAAAAATTGCTCCAGGATAGTGAAAATTGAATATAATCTAATATAATGTCAAAGCCATTCCCACCAGGCAGTATCCCTCCCTTGGGAAGGTGCTAGGGTCATTACCCAGTGCTTGAAGTGTCTCCCAAAAGTAAGTTCCGATGTCGGCTTGAATACGTTTTTGTCCCTAGTTATTTTAGATGTAAGATTCAATTTTAAACTCAGACATGTACGATAATCTGTTCAAGTTGGTAATATCCACTTTCACACTGATTGAAAAGCAGTCTATACAAATTTTAATTTCATTTCAAGTTTAAAATTTCAGATGCAGAATACCTTCAGATTTATTTGAAGATTGCAATGTCATTAACCAAAATTCGGGAATCTTTAAAACGAGATAATGATCCGAGTGAAAAGCATTTTTATTATTAATTAGATGTTTTTTGTAAGTTTCTTTTCTCCATATTGATAAAACACTTGGACGCCTATTTGGTCTGAAACACTGCACAGACCTCAAGAGAAGCTCGTACATACAAAATCCATCGCTAAAGATGCCGGAAAAAATTGTTGGTTTCCTATAAAGTTCCAGTAAGTACCTGACTCCTCCTGTTAACTTATCTTTATAAGAATGAGATTAGACCGAAACGGGAACACTCTTGCCATGTATGAAGAGGAAGCTTCTCGTTGCTCTATTGTTATTTATATGGAAACTGTTCAGGCGAACTAGATTCCTTAGTTCTATGAGTTTTAACATTAACGGCTAAGAACCACCTTCATTCCATTCGTATTTTATGGCTGAGATGTAACTTCCACTCGAGTAGAGTCTTCCTGCGAGCCGCTGCTTTGTGGAACCGACTCCCAAAAGGTTGTTTTCCTGATCACTCAAATCTTAACCTGTTCAAGTTTAGGATTAACCGTTATCATCCACACACGTACACATGTGCCTCTTACTCTGTGACCCTCTGCCTTGAGTAACTCTCGAGCCTTGTACAGGGTGGAAATCATTGTAAAAGAAATAAAAGTTCATTTCCTCTGTAGAGTTTGTTAAGTGAAAAAGCAAATCTTTATTGACACACGAAACGAGAAGAGAAAAGATGCAAATCTTTCAGTTATGGATTTGCTGCGTGATCTTCCACACATATCCTGTACCTTTTACCCTTAAATCTCTACCTCTAGGGGCTCTCAGGCCTTGTACAGGAGGGACATCAATGTAAAAATATTTTTAGACAATTCATAAAAATCACTCCTCAGTTTTTTACATATGGCCATTTTTCCTGGAATACACGATGAGAAAGATATTAATTCTACTCTATATATCATTTAATTTATCGCCCGGTTCACACTCCTTTCCGGGTATTTTTTTAACAGCAGAAAAGCTTTATCATTTGCTTTCTGTTTAGAATTGGGTTTCCTGTTCCTTCTCCTAAAGTCTTCTCATTATCTTTCACACCCAGTAAACTTTGCATCTTAGTCGCATCATCGGCTTGCATGTGGTAAAATGATGAAAAAAGAATTGCGATCTTTCTTGGATTTAGGAGAAGGAAAACTCTGAATTCAAGAACAAGGATGGTCTCCGTCAGGCTATCTTGCTTTAGATACACCTAATGCTGCGGTTCCGGCCTCAAAGGGTAAAAGGAGCCGTGATATGTGACATTTTCTGCCGTTAAATGAACAAATGAAATGTAGTTGTAGTGAGAGGAAAGATTCAAAATTACAAAACTTCAATATTGGAAGAAATCAAATTGATGAATCGGTGTTTATAAAGGAAGAGATAAAAAAGAGAAATTAAATTATTGTCAACAAATTAGTTCGATTAACTTAGAAAGAAGCAAAATAAAATGCTTTTAAGACGTAAAGTAAGACAAAAGAAATTAGCAAAAGAAATACTTTTAAGACGTAAGGTAAGACAAAAGAAATTATCAAAGAAATGGTTTTAATACGTAAGGTAAGACAAAAGAAATTAGCAAAAGAAATGGTTTTAAGACGTAAAGTAAGACAAAAGAAATTAGCAAAATAAATGGTTTTAAGACGTAAGGTAAGACAAAATAAATTAGCAAAGAAATTGTTTTAAGACGAAAGGTAAGACAAAAGAAATTAGCAAAAGAAATGGTTTTAAGACGTGAGGCAAGACAAAAGAAATGGTTTTAAGACGTAAGGTAAGACAAAAGAAATTATGAAAAAAATGGTTTTAATACGTAAGGTAAGACAAAAGAAATTAGCAAAAGAAATGGTTTTAAGGCGTAAGGCAAGACAAAAGTAATGGTTTTAAGACGTAAGGCAATACAAAAGAAATTAGCAAAAGAAATGCTTGTAAGACGTAAGGTTAGACAAAAGAAATTAGCAAAAGAAAAATTGTTAAGACGTAAGGTAAGACAAAAGAAATTAAGAAAAGAAATGGTTTTAATACGTAAGGCAAGACAAAAGAAATTAGCAAAAGATATGGTTTTAAGACGTAAATGTAAGACAAAAGTAATTAGCAAATGAATTGGTATTAAGACGTAAGGCAAGAAAAAAAAATTAGCAAAAGAAATGGTTTTAAGACGTAAGGTAAGACAAAAGAAATTAGGAAAAGAAATGGTCTTAAGACGTAAGGTAAGACAAAAGAAATTAGCAAAAGAAATGGTTTTAAGACGTAAGGCAAGACAAAAGAAATTAGCAAAAGAAATGGTTTTAAGACGTAAGGCAAGACAAAAGAAATTAGCAAAAGAAATGGTTTTAAGACGTAAGGTAAGACAAAAGAAATTAGGAAAAGAAATGGTCTTAAGACGTAAGGTAAGACAAAAGAAATTAGCAAAAGAAATGCTTTTAAAATGTAAGGCAAGACAAAAGAAATGATTTTAAGACGTAAGGCTATACAAAAGAAATTAGCAAAATAAATGGTTGTAAGACTTAAGGTAAGACAAAAGAAAATTAGCAAAAGAGATGGTTTTAAGACGTAAGGCAAGACAAAAAATTTAGCTAAAGAAATGGTTTGAAGACGTAAGGTAAGACAAAAAAATTAGTAAAAGAAATGGTTTTAAGACGTAAGGTAAGACAAAAGAAATTTGCAAAAGAAATGGTCTTAAGGCGTAAGGTAAGACAAAAGAAATTAGCAAAAGAAATGCTTTTAAAATGTAAGGCAAGACAAAAGAAATGGTTTTAAGACGTAAGGCTATACAAAAGAAATTAGCAAATGAAATGGTTGTAAGACGTAAGGTAAGACAAAAGAAATTAGCTAAAGAAATGTTTTGAAGACGTATGGTAAGACAAAAGAAATTAGCAAAAGAAATGGTTTTAAGACGTAAGGTAAGACAAAAGAAATTAGGAAAAGAAATGGTTTTAAGGCGTAAGGCAAGACAAAAGTAATGGTTTTAAGACGTAAGGCAATACAAAAGAAATTAGCAAAAGAAATGCTTGTAAGACGTAAGGTTAGACAAAAGAAATTATCAAAAGATATGGTTTTTAGACGTAAATGTAAGACAAAAGTAATTAGCAAATGAAATGATTGTAAGACGTAAGGTAAGACAAAAGAAATTAGCAAAAGAAAAATTGTTAAGACGTAAGGTAAGACAAAAGCAATTAGCAAAAGAAATGCTTTTAAGACATAAGGCAAGACAAAAGATTTAGCTAAAGAAATGGTTTTAAGACGTAAGGTAAGACAAAAGAAATTAGCAAAGAAATTCTTTTAAAATGTAAGGCAAGACAAAAGAAATGGTTTTAAGCGTAAGTTATGACAAAAGAAATTAGCAAAAGAAATTATTTTAAGTCGTAAGGTAAGAGAAAAGAAATTAGCAAAATAAATGGTTTTAAGACTGAAGGTAAGACAAAAGAAATTAGCAAAATAAATGGTTTTCATACGTAAGGTAGCATTATTATACTGACAAAGTTTCAATATATGCGAACGCCGACATTTGAATCGCTCGTAAACCCAAAAATTTGAGAGATGAATACGGCCTAGAAAATAAAACGAACAACAAGAATCCCCGGAAATTAAAGAAAAGACTAAATTTTTACCCCTAATATATAACAAGGGCAATTTTCAACATCATCAATGGCTCTATCTGAACTGAGCGTATTTTTTAATTTTTTCATCAAAAAATGTGTTTTCTAACAAATTTAGCGTTCGACTCAAACGGAGCTGGAAAGAAGCTTGTGAATGCTCAGAACCCGTGGCTAATGCCGGCTTGCAGCCAATGGAGATGTTGCTTTACGTTTGATGGTATTGTAGAGGAATAATTGTCTTTGAACTTCTTCCAACCGGCGGAACAATAACTGCAAAGACGTACTGCGACCAACTCACTTATCTCAATGTGGCTATTAAAGAAAAAGGATGATTTGCGATAATGGAGAAGGAATCATTTTCTACCGCACAACACAAGACCGTATTTTGCAAAACAGACCTTGCAGAAGCTTACAGAGTTCAAATGGGAAAGTCTCCAGCACTCACCGTATTCTTCTGACGCGGTTACTTTCATTTGTTCAGGTCTCTACAAAACCATTTAAATAACAAAATAGGCGGACAATCAGTCAAAAAATATCCCCAAACCTTCTTCCAACAAAAACACGATGTTTCTACAAAAACGGCATTAACCAACTTTGTAGAAAGATAGGAGACAGTTATTAAACAAAGGAAACAATAGAGTTAACTAATAAATGCTTTTTTGAGTATGTGGTATCTTTGTTTTTATTTTCTAATTGGGCACAAACTTTTGCAATGATCTAATAAAAAGACATAAATTCACAATAGAAGCAAAAATCGTAAGAGCGACGATAAAAATGTTCTACATATCGCATAACTTTTATTACAGTATCAAACCATATAATAATTATCAATGTGTATTTATTCATATATTTCCTGTCCCAACTGTAGTGAGAATGGAGGTAAATCAACTTAAGTTAGTACATTTATGAAAGACTATTTCCCTTAGCTGTTTTTATAGTCAATACAAATAAAATATGCATTTACATAAAATTAGTTCCCGAGCAAAATGTACCGTTTAATTAATCAGTTCCTTTACTCCTACGTTTCTTAGATTGCAGTCGTATTTGTTCAAGCCTTTCATGTGAGGCACTCAGATACCTTTGTCTATTAAGTGATCGTCTTGCTTCAACTTGGTCCTCAAACAGACTTTATCATCAACGTCTTTTTTCGTTTTGCTGCTAATATTTTTCTATCGAGAGAAGACAGTTCATTGTTATATTAAACACATCAAATTTTTAACATTAAAAGATACTGAGCAAAAAGTGATTTATATAATACCTGGCATAATTAATTAATGATAGATACCATTGAACGTCTAAAAATAATAGGGGAAAGAGGGAATTAAACGGTTCATTGGCTTCTATTTTAGTTGCGAATTATTTCTCACTTCTCATTGTTCTAAGACATTTGTATAGGAAAACAATTTACCACTAAAAACAAAACAATATTGATTATGGGAGATAATTTTATATCGGTTTTACAGTTAATTGGTATATGGTATTAATTGCAATATGAGCTCTGGTATAAACATAAAGGATAACTACAAAAATTGCAATATGAGCACTGGTAAAACGTCGTTGCTGAAAACATTAGGTTTATAATACCCAGAAATGCATACACAGACGTGCCATCCACTGTTTCATATGTCCTCAAGGACACATGGCATAGTGGATAAATGCGTTAGTTACATCCAGTGACAGGACCCAAAGAGTGTGTGTTCAATACCCGGTTAAGGCAGTGAAGAATTTGTAAAGTGGAATTAACAGGAGATACTGACATCTATTAAACATGGCACGTGTAACTAGGACAGTCTACCCCAGTGAGCGAAATAAAGGGTTCAGTTCGACATTCCAACCACCTGAAGAAGGCCGGAGCGTACAACGGCCGAAACGTTGTAATAAATATGGCGACAAAGATGAGGACAATAGTCCGAATAATGTAAATAATGTACATAATACCTCATCTCAGAAATATAGAAGGAAGAATTCGAAAGATAGTTGAACAGGCGAGAAGTGCGAGAAAAGAAACTATTAGAACATACGGTTGTAGCTACCTAATTCAGAGACCTAGTTGCCAATCTAGTAGCACCCTTCAATTCATGCAACAATTAAGCAACCAATACTTATAAAAATGTCGGCATATATTTATATTTATAATATAAATATGTAATATAAATTGCAGGTTATACTAATGATTAGAAATATTTGCAATAACTTATGTCGTGATGTCATTTAGTAGAAGAAATAGACAAGCGACACAAAGTTGAATAAGTCTGATGAGAAACTGAAAATATATAAAAAGCAGGGTGTAAACAGTTTACCTTCCTTTGAATTGATTAAAGATTTTTGGTTCAAAATTTCAAGAAGGTTACAGAGCAAGACGACAGACACATGAAGAAGGCCACTGAATGTAGTGGCTGAAAAGATGAGTGGTACCAGTACAGATGATTCCCATAGTCTATATATAGTTCAGTACTTAGTTTGAAGCACTTAGTAAGAGTCTTCAGAAATGGCCCCACAGATAAATAGGTCCTACTGTAGTTCATAGGTTTTCCAAACAGATGTACATATTGGAAAGTTTCCAGTGTCTTTCACGTATTTTTTTTATCTTAAAGTCTAAATGTTTAAGAATGTCGAAATTCTTGAGAAAGTACAAAGAAGGGTCTTTAATATAATCGATCCTGACTTGACAATCACTTTCTCACCGACTTGACGTGGCTTCGCTCTGTCTTTTCTAGAAATATATTCATGGCAATTATTCTGATGAAGTTTCGACTGCATGAATTTAAGGGTGCTACTAGATTGGCCACTAGGTCTCAGAATTAGCTAGCTACAACCGTATGTTCTATTCTAATATTTTCTTTTCTCGCACTTCCCGCCTGTTGAACTCTCTTCTGAATTCTTCCTTCCCTGTCACCGGCAATCTTCAAAAATTGAAATGCAACGCCAATCGCCATTTTCTGTCTTCATGATATATGTTCTTTTGTTGTCCTTTTCTCCTCACTAATGTCTTCCCATTCTCTTTCACTCCCGGTAATCTTTGGTTCTTATGACCTTGTTTGGATGAAATGTTTAAAAAATATCTTTGTTATCGTTTCCAAGTAGGGAAAGATTAAAATATGTTCCTGTTTTAATTCGCATCTTTTTAAAGCGAAAAGAAAGTACGAATTATTAATTGTAAGAAGATAGAATGCAGAGGTCGTTAGAAAATGGGGCAGCCTAAGATGCCAGTTACACATTGGGAACGTCAGAAACTGAAAAGTGGAGAAATTCGTTTGGGAAGTTTTAAAACATATGACGTAAACTGTGGAAAACCGAGGGGGCATGGGAGTAGCAAAAAAATGCCTTTCAAAAGCAAAAAAGGTATTAAGAAACAAGAAAATTTCGTTATAATCCTTCTATATGGCAGCGAATGCTAGACAAGTAGAAGAGGGAAATTGAGGTAGCTGAAGAGTGTTTCTACAGAAGGATGCTAAGAATAACATGGATTGAACATGTAAGCAATGAGGAAGTTTTAAAGATAATGAATAGAAAAACCTACTTAAACAGCTTGCGTACGTTGATAGTAGAATAGAAGGTGAAAGGATCAGTAAGTGGATGAAAGTTACTTAGAAAAAGGAAGTTGTGGAGAGCCGTCATCTTCCACGTTCTGAAGAGTCGCCGGACAAAAGAATGTCTTTGTCATTTTGTTTTCTCAAAATGGTTCAATCGGAAACAGTTTCTTTTCTCGCACTTCGCGATTGTAGAAACTCTCTTCCGGTTTCTTGTTTTCACGTCAAATTTCTTCAGACATTTAAATGCAATTCTCGTCTGTCTACTTGAATCATGGTCTTTCATTGTCCTCTCTCTTTAATATTTTTTCTCAGAATCTTTCACACTCAGTAACCCCTTTTTCATCTTAGTGGCTTTATCGCCTTGCTTGGGGTGAAATGATTAAAAAAGTAACAGAACTCTGTCTTTTTTACAAATACTTTCATGGTAATTGCTCCGATGGGCTGCTTTCGCTGGTTCCTAGGCCTCATGAATTTAAGCGTCCTACGAGGCTGGCATCCTGTTCCCACCCCTTCACTGTTGAAACTGTTAGATGTAGACGTTTCTTCTACACCAATAGCTTCATGTCTCGCACCTCTCGCCTGTGGAACTCCCTTCCTTATTCCTGTTTCCCTGACAAATATAATCTCCAACTATTTAAGTGTAACGTCAATCGACATCTCCAGTTGCCTTGATCTATCCACTTCCCTTCTCCACATCCTTTCCCCTTTCATTCCTATCTGCTCTCGCTCCAAATCTTCTGTAACCCCCTTGCCTTGATCGATCCACTATCTTTCTCTACATCCTCTCCTTTACCACTCCTATCTGCTCTTCCTCCAAACCTTCTGTAACCCCTTGCGTGCTAGTGGCTTCCAGCCTTGCTTGGGGTGAAAAGCTTAAAAAAAAAAAAAACTCAAACAATATTGAAAATGTTCAAATCGAAAAACATTTTTGGCGCTAATTTTTAAAGTTTAGTTCGAAAATGTTGAGAATACAACATTCTTCATCTTTGAACTTTGCTGCCTATGACTTATAAGTCATAATGGAAAGTATTCGCTTTTATATTATTTTGTAAATATACAATCATCTGGTGCAAATATTAATAAATGCTTTCAAACTCAAAATATCCACGTCACTCTAAATAAGCGTTTATAATTTCAGTAAAGTTATGATTGAATAATTAAATTTTAAAACAAATATGAATAAAATATATTGAATCTACTGCTAGATCAGCTGCGAGACAATTTTTCTCCCCAGAATCTATCTTACATATCTATAATTCTACCATTCTTCCATGCTTAGAATATTTCTAGTACTGATGATCTGGTACCCCTGCTATTTATATAGAACACCTTGATAAAATTCAAAGAAGACTCAGCAATATTATCGGTCCTGATCTGGCAGTTCGGCTTCAGTCATTTGCCCACCGCCATAAGGTTGCCACTCTGTGTCTTTTCTATAAATACTTTCATGGAAATTGTTCGGATGAGCTCTTCATTAGGGTACCTAGACTTTTTTTTACTAGACTGGTGTTGAGATCTCATCAATTTACAGCTGAGCCGGCTAGACGTAGCCGTAAATTCTATGCTAAAAGTTTCTTTGCTCGCACTTCTTGCTTGTGGAACTCCCTTCCGATTTCATGATTTCTAGTCAATTTCAATCTTCAAAAATTTAAATGCAATGCCAATCGCTATCTACTGCCCCCCCCCCGATTATTATTTCCTCTTCTCGCTCATTATTATTGTTTCTGTTCCTAATTCTTCCACTTGCGTCTTAGTGGCTTTATTACCTTGCATGGGGTGGTGATACGGATAAAAACAAAATCCCCCCCTTTTCTCTTCCCAGTCAGGTTAGTGATAAGAAAGTTTGATTTCTCTTCGATTCTTAATAACAGAGGTCTTTTGATTGTTAAAAAAATGGTGAAAAATCATCACTATTTTATCCACTTTCGTTACTGGTGCGTTTTAAACTTCTTTCTTTTTCTTCCAAATAAGCTAAACATAATAAAAGTCGATTAGGCTGCTTACCGTAGAGTAACGTTAAGAAAAAGCATCTTTGAGATCATTGCAAGAGGAACATGTTCGATACTCACAAAGAATCCTACGATGTCGAGCCTCTGTTTAACCAAATGTAAATATCTACACAAAGCACCTGTACTGGAGTAATGGCTAATGAGTTAGTCTCAAAGGTGTTCTTTTACATTTAACTCTACCCTGAGAATCAATATCGATTTAGTGGCAACAAAATGTATATTGAATGAAATAAATTGAAGATTAAAAGATGCAGCTGACACCTGAAGACGGTGGGAGAATTGGAAACGTATGATTGATACAAAAAAAAGAATTAAATGTCGTTAAATTCCTGAAATAATTAAAGCATTCACCTCAGAAATTTCGACAAAACATCCGATGAAAAAAATGCCAGCCATCTGATATTGATAATTTCAATATTTTCACTCGTACAAAATGCCTAAATGCTAACAATGCTTGCTATCAGACCATTCCATATGTCCTGTCTGTAATTTGATCATCAGAGATTGAATATTTTCACCTTTCGAAATAATCTAATGATGACAGTACATCGTATCAAGTCACCCCAATGTCTAAAGCCTTATATCGAAAAGATATATTGAATCGTAAATCATTTTCGTTTTTGAGAATCAATTATAATGACAAATATATCATCCTAACTATTAATTATATGTGGTAGTTAAGAATACATTTTGTGTGCAGTAACATACCTTAGTGTACATGGCAGTGACAGCATACACAGCGGATGAAAGGAAATATGTCGTTCCCCTCTATGACAACGCAGGGTCGCATACAACAAGAATAACCAAAAAAGGAATTTGGTACTCTGTTGGTCTGTTTGACCCCACCCGTCATATTCACCTGGCCTTGGGCACCCCGAGGCGGTGTAATGGTTAGTAAGATTGTCTTGCTAGAACAATTACGCCTGAGTAGTGAGTTCGATCCTCACTGGGTGCCCCATACTTTCGGCCTTGTACCACATCTAAGCTACGTTTGGAAAATCACTATTCACCTGGCCTTGCATCAACTGATTATCACCTTTCTCAATTTCTGCAAAACGCTGATGGAGAAGATTTTCTCTAATGAAAACCAGATTCAAGAATTCGTCGAAAACTTTCACTCGAAAGTTATTGAAGAGCTCTTTGATAATGTCATTGCTAATAATCATGAATATATAAGTGAGCTTCTTTATAACACGCACGCCCCAGTTGATCCTGGGTCAACCTGCGTTAATCCAACGCTGGTCAGTAGCGTCTTTGGTCAACTGGTTGTTGGTCGCTGGACGTTTCGATCCATGCTCTCTCTGCCCATGTCGTGTTCTTTGATCTCAGCGCAGTGAAGATCGAATGTCGTCGGTCATTAGGCGCGCTGGTTCGATCCACGGCGAAGCTGTATTATAAAAGAAATAAAAATGTTCTCGCAGACGAAATAAAAACAGAAGATTCGTCGGGTTAGTGTTAAATTGATGTATATAGTCGTTAGTACAAAAATAAAGGCTTCCGTCTTTAAATTTCTATAGTGATACTTTGCTCTTCTAAATCTTGGAACGGGATTCAAAGTCGGTAATCAGGTCACTCGGGGTTTTGGTAGCAGCTTGCCCGCTCTTCCCCGCCCCATTCGTCTCTAACTCTCTAACTCTGCCTCAGTCGCCAACGCGATCTGCTTATATCGAGTCTGACCCAAGACTGGCGTGGGTTCGACTGGTCTGGGGTTACGGTAATTTCCCAACTTTCGGATTTAGTTGCAAGTATCGTTCCGCCTTTATAACACATACTTTCCCTTATTTATGCCTCGCATCATTACTTCTAAATGGGTGGAGGTAAATTTTCTCCTCCTCTCTCGGTATTCTACCTGAGGCAATCACCCATTGACTGTCTTTTTGACAATTCTGATTTTTAAACCGAGTGGGCGAAGGGGCGGTCTTATTTTAATCATTGATTTCCTATAGCAAATATTATTTCGCAGTCTTTGCTCTGGTTTGTTCTAGTGCACTCCAACCAGTCATCCCGCTACCACAACCCTCTTGTTATCATGCAGACGTTACAGGTTCGTTTTTCATTTCAATTTCCTTTTCGATTGATAGATTAAGTTTCAACTCCCGAGTTGTTTATATTTGCACAATAATATTTTAGAAGGAACTTTGGCCTGGCTTGCCAATCGTAACTTTCATTTTTGTTACTGGCCATAACTCAACTTTTCTCAATTCTGTTTTTAACCCGGAATATACCTTAGTGATTTCCTCCTGAACGCCGGTCTCTCGATATTCTTTCTTCCTCCCTCACATTTTTACATTAACCCCTTTATGTCATATCTTCATCTCTCTCGAAAAGAAGCTTTTCGGTTGCTTACGGAGCCACGTCTACACCGATTGCTTGTTTAGTCGCCCAACGAGCACCAAATTTACGTTGCCCTTTGTCATCACACTTTATGGCTTGTGTAGATTCAAAGCTCGTGCCTATGATTGCTGCCGCCGTTGCAATTCCTCGGTCTTCACTGATCAAGGCATCCACCTTCTGGGTGTGTTCTTCCGTGCGCTATATTGATGGGCACCCAGAAAGGCTTTCGTCCGTTACATTTGTTCTTCCCACTCATACACCTTCCGTTGATTCATGGCGCGTGCTCTATATTGTACGAACAACGGGTAATGAATTTCCGCGGGTGTGACTCACTTTGCCCCACGGAAGGCGCACCACGACTCGTTCTTCCTCGATGCTGCAGTCGCGGATTGGAGCGTCCATACGTCTGACTTCTTTGCAAACTGTCACTCGGCTGAATAATGGAATGCTACGCGCCACTTGCTAACAGCCATCACATGCGCGCGCTTGGGATCGTGTCTGAGAGGTTCCTTGTAGTTTTTACCGCCTAATTTCAAAATTGCTGTGAATTTCTCATTTATCCTCGTATCTTAATGAATAGATCCTAATTAACCATAATTTTTTTTGTTTTTTCATTTTTATATTTTAATTTCAAATCCAGGCATTGTTTCCGGAAGACTTGATATTTAAAAACAAAAAAATAAACATTTTTAGACAGTAAATTCATCAAGATTCCTTCGTATTAGTGATTATTTTTATTGACTTTTTTGTTTTTTACAGCTTATCAACCTTAAAAGCTGAAAAGTATTTTGGCTGGTAAGAATAATTCTTCTTTTTTGCAAAGAAATATTTTAAGAATAACAATGATTTTTCCAAATACAAGCTCTACTATTTAACCCATAGCTTGGTGGGGAATCAATTCATACCTTTCCCAGGAGCATTTGCACATAAGTGAATGTATCACACCTGACTGAAATTCGAACTCGGCCCTCCGATTTCTCAGTTCGAACCGCTATCAATTAGCCCACCCACAAATACACTCGTATGAAAGAAACAATGTTGAGATCTTATTATCCTACGCTAATTTTGACACAATATTTTGAAAATATTTTCAGTCGCCAACTTGATGATGGATTCTGAGTAAAATAACAAAGACTTATTTGTTTTGTTGCATGAATCATTTACTGTTGAAATAAGTCGTCGTATATTTAACTTCAATCATTTCTGCCGGTATTTCTAGGATAAGGCGTTATCATTATTGTTGTGGAGTAGCTGAACACCACCACAAGATGGATTCTGGTCGAAGACTATTTAAACAGCACTCTCTCTCCTACTGAAGGAGAAGAGTTAACAATTAACGGAAGAAACTACTTCTTATTTTCTATGTGTGCCAACCTTTCATATTTACGACACAACAATTATTTACACGATTTAGATGCTGACTATTGTACTTATCTTTGTTGTTGTTACTACAACTATAAATTACCCGGATCAATACATACCTGATGAAGGCCGGAGAGTACAACGGTCGAAACATTGTGATAACAACAACAAAGATGAGGACAATCGTCCACATATAATCAGTATAAATAACACTGTCAAGTTACAAGTCAAACATTTCGTTCTTGATTTTTATTCACACGCCTTCCGATAAAAAAAATGACACCTAGCAATAGTTTATAAAACACTGACCCGTCCATTAGTGCCGACAAAACTCGAGGTAACTGACCTGACTGATTAAAAGATTCTTTTCAGAATTTCGCAATTAAAATATTAATTAAATATTAGTGCGTCTTAGTAGCTGTATTACGTTGCTTGAGGTGAAAATTTTAAAAGTTAAGACTGGCAAACTCAGGCGGTAAAAAGTTGCTCTCTAATCTAAGGGAAGTAATTCTTTATTTGTTTCAAGGGAGGTTACTCTAGATTTTTTTATGTAATATGGCAATACATAAAGAATTCTAGAGTAACCTCCCTTGAAACGAATAAGGAATTATTTCCCTTAGATTAGAGATAAAAAGTAGGTAATCATGACTTGAAAGAAGTTTTTTTTTTTCTTATCTATGAATTTTAAGTTAAAAAAACCGATGGTGCCTGTTAATACCTGAATAATTACTGTAAAAAAAAAATTACAAGAGTTGCTTCCCTTACACCTGCAATATTTGGCAAAATTTATTTTTAATTTGTTACAGAGGTTTTATTTATTTCTTTAAATGATTTGTTAACTTAGGGACTAAAAGATTTAAGTCAGTAAAGATACTCAAATGAAAGCATCATAACATAATAGCTTTAAAGACTGTCGCTATTTTTATAACGTGAACGTTTCAAGTGTCCAGTATATCATTGGTCAATTAGTTTTAGAAAGATAATATGCAGATGACACAGTGTTGATAGAAAAAGGACACAAACTACAAAATCTCTTCTAGAATCTCGCGACGAAAAGCGAGAAGAATGTACTAAACATAAAAAAGAAAAGAGCAGAATCTATGGTAATCAGCAAAAGGGTGAGCCCAAAATGCAAATTACAAATCGGGGGGGATACTAAAATCAAATAAATCCAAATATTTAAATATCTAGGAAGAGGACGGAAAGTGCAACTCAGAGATTCAAAGACGCATTGGGTTGGTCAAAGATGCATTCCAAAAGCTAAGCAGAGTATTAAGAGACAGAAAAATTTCGTTAGAAACAAAGAAAAATGAGTGTTGAACTATTACGTGATATCTGTCCATCTGTATGGCAGCAAATGCCGGGCAATCTCCTCAAAGATGAAGAAGAGACTTGAAGCAACCGAAATGTGGTTCTACAAAGAGATGCCGAGGATATTTTATCGAACAAGTGACGAGGTCTTGGAGAAAATGGAAACAAAAACGAAACTTATACTTAACATCAGAAAGAGGCAGTTGAAATTTCTGGGGCACGTAATGAGGAAGAAAGGCTTGGAAATTCTGATACTCACAGGACAGATTGAGGGAAAGAGGGAGAGAGGAAAACAGCGCGTGACATATTTGATGAGCTTGAGTAAATGGATAGGAGAACAGGGTTTTGGAGAAATAAAAAAAACGAACTACAGTGGAGAGGAAGATGTGGAGGGCTATGATCACCTACGTCCCGAAGAACACAGCACATAAAAGAATAAGACAAGAACGTTATCAATATTAGCCAAAAAAACTTTTCAAGATTATAAAAATATCTAAATCAACTACAATGCAATATTCACTATTTACCATATTATCAAGAAATATTATTAGAAAACAAGTTGTTTTTTTATTCATAAATGTATTTTTTTAAATAATAATTATAAATTAAAAAAGGGTGGTAGATGCGACGCTGAGATCCGAAGACGTATTGGGATGGCCAGGGATACATTCCAAAAGCCTGGCACAGTATTACGAGATAGGAGAATTTTGTTGGTAACCAAGAAAAGAGTACTGAACTGCTACGTGATATCTGTCCTCCTTTACGGCAGCGAATGTTGGACGGTCTCCTCAGAGATGAAGAAGAAACTCGAGGCAACGGAAGTATGGTTCTACAGAAGGATAATGAGGATATCATGGACTGAGCGTGAGAGCAACGATGAGGTCTTGAAGAGGATGCAAACAAGGAGGAAGCTTATCAGAAAGAGGCAACTGAAATTTCTGGGTCACGTAATGGGAAAGGAGGGCTTGGAGAATCGGATACTCACAGGTCGAATAGAGGGAAAGACGGACAAAGGAAAGCAACACATGATAGGGCATAAGCAAGTGGGTGACAGAACATGGCCTGGGGAAGTAGCAAACGGACAAAAGTTATTGAAAGATACAAGGGATGGAGAAAGATGTTGGCCATGATCGCCGACGTCCTGAAGGAACACGACACATAAAAGATAATAATAGTTCGATTATCTCCCCTTGGAAGATTAAAACAAGAATTAATCTGAGATATAAAATAATCTGAGAAGAAACGTATCATGTCTAGAAAATACAAAAATGTCAAAATATATAATTACTATTATTCGCTATGTGTTTATTTAATTTCCCTTTTCTATAGCTTACTGATATTTTTATAAACTGGTGAATAATAACATTTGTTTTCATAATTATTTATTTATTGTATTGTAAATTGTTCATGTTTTATAATCTTGTTAAATTGTTAAAATTTTAAATATGCAGTTATCAATGATGTTGTTGAGGTAGTGTTAATGAATTAAAATATATGGATGAAAAATTGTTTAGTAAATTAGGCTGCGTGATGAAATTAACAATTCCTCTTGCATTTGTAGTGAACCGTGGCGGTGATAGATGTGAAGAGATATCAGAAGGTTAAAATTTCCTGCTGGCCGGTCCAGCGACATGAGAATATTGGACTTTAAGTCCAAAGAAGACATAGAAAACAAACAAGACCTATATATATGGGTAAACAAATATATATTAATAACAAGTTACACAAAGACATGGACAGTTACATAGAGTTTGTATTGGAGAGATAATGTGTGTGTTGTGAGTGTTCGTACGTACGGGAATTGTTCTTAGCGTGTTCCCAGAATTTGGGAAACGCTGTATCTGTGAGAGGTCACATATTGGCCTAAGTGGAAAAAGAGAGATTTTACCTCACCTCCACGCGAGATGGCGGCCCAAGGCCTAAGTCGAAAATAGAGATCGAGGCGAAGGATCAGCCAGTATTTATAGCCAGAGGAGAGAGACCCTTGTTGAAGGATTAAGGAACTGAAGAGGAGCTAACTCCGACACATTAAATTTTAGTATTCGACAAACATAGAAGGACAACGTGTGAAACAACAGTTTTTGCACAACAATGAATAAAATATTTATATAACCAAGAGATACAAACAACTGGAATAAAGATGTGGTTTTAAAAAGTTCAAACATCCTTTTATGTTTAGATGGAAATGTTGTCAAAGTTCTGGTTTGATAGATTGAAAAGTTGTTGAATGGTCTGTACAATAATGAGAAAGTGTGTTTGGGTATTATTGTAATTTAAGAAAAAAAATAAACAGTTCAAGTTTGTACTTAAAGTATAGAAATATTGTTTATGACTTACTTTAAGGTTTACGGAATTGTCGCTCTTTGATTTGTTTTCACTTGTTCGAAGAGAATATTCTAGTTGAAGAAGTGGTTCTTAACAAGCTGTGTTTATGTTAATTGCAATAATTAACGTTGAGCTTGAAAGCGTATGAAAAAGAGTCGTGTATCAAATTGAATGTGGAAAACTTGAGTTGATTGTTCGTGATAAAATATTGCTGTGTAAGTGAGTGTTCTTTCAGGCTGGAATCATGTTAAGGAACTTTAACGTAAAATCTGGAACTGTGTGACGAGTTCAAAGGATTCCGATTGGCTCACTGACGTTTCATATTTTATTGCTAACTTTGGTCACGTGTTAGGCTCACAGAAGCTTGACAGATTTTGGCGGAATTATTTTTTTGGTCAGGTTAAGAACTAGGTCGATGTTATTAAATATTAAGTGACCAATTAGAAGTTAAGATTTTCTGGAAATATATATTAAGCTGAATCAGCTCAGTGATCCAATTTTTGTATGAAAATTGATTAAAAAAAAAGTGGTAGCGGGATGCTAAAATGTTAATACATTTTCAAATCTGACATTTGTAAATAACATTTAGGTGACTTAGCCTAAGACAATAACTCTTCAATGTTAGAGATCGATTTGTCATTGTATCAATATGAATCCTCTTCTAAATCGATGACAAATCAATTGTTTTTATTCTGACAAGTGTCACGACCTAAAGAAAGTTCATCATCATAAATTATTTGATTAAAATGCTTCTCTATTTTTTATCAGTGGACAAGTCTATTTAAGTAGCAGTGCTAAGAAGTGTTCGGTAAGAAAGACGATTTAAACTCTAAAAGGAGAGGTACGGATTTTGTGGGTTGGACCAAAGCCAATAAAAATTGTATTACAAATGTTCTTTCAATTAAAAATGCAGAAGCAAGGTTAAAAGTTAATGAAAACCTCTGGAATTGAGAATATTAGGATTTCTCAAAGAGATAACGATAAATTAATAACAAAAATTGGTTTATTTGTATTGTAAAGAAAAGAAAATGAGATATTTGGTTTGTAAAACACCAATATTAAACATTTTAAACACAGTATAAATTCCCTGAGTAATTTCACTATTCAATTTGTATATTCGTGTATATAAATGCTTTATATAACTGAAAATATATGTTTGTTTATTGTTGTGATGTTTGACAGCCATGTGTCATGCAAGTAAATTTAAATGTTTGTGGAGATGTTTTCATTCACGCAGCCAAACCAAACTAAAAAAAATATCCTTCTGATCTATAATTCAAGCAACCATTCACTCCGCAACACACAGGTACTTTTTCTTTGAAGTAGATAAAAATCATATATTTTCAGTGGCCGATTACACTATACACAGGTAAATTTTTTCTCTAATGTTAAAATCAGTTCAAAAAAATTCAGGGGTCGCACTACACATT
Source organism: Acanthosepion esculentum (assembly GCA_964036315.1). Taxonomy (NCBI): domain Eukaryota; kingdom Metazoa; phylum Mollusca; class Cephalopoda; order Sepiida; family Sepiidae; genus Acanthosepion; species Acanthosepion esculentum. The sequence continues at coordinate 100,533,457 of OZ038500.1, forward strand.
AAAGGCAGCGTATATAAGGCAAATGTTTATCAAGATGTATGTAAAAAAAATGATTGCATTTATAAAATGAATTAAAATCAGTATATGTATATATTTCTGAGATGAGGTATGTTTCCACAATTTAGAGATAATAAGCAAAAAACAAAGACCTTCTAAGGTCTGGAAGGATACATTGAGTCATAAAGAATTTTCGTTTTTGTCTATCAACTGTATTTTTCAAAATATAAAGCACAATTACATTTTGTATCTGTCTATATTTCTGAGATGCGGTATTATGTACATTATTTACATTGTTCGGACTATTGTCCTCATCTTTGTCGCCATATTTATTACAACGTTCCGGCCTTTCAGTATCTGTCTATATGTCTGAGATGAGGTTTTATGTACACTATTTACATTATTCAGACTATTGTCCTCATCTTTGTTGCCATATTTATTACAACGTTCCGGCCTTTCAGTATCTGTCTATATTTCTGAGATGAGGTTTTATGTACACTATTTACATTATTCAGACTATTGTCCTCATCTTTGTTGCCATATTTATTACAACGTTCCGGCCTTTCAGTATCTGTCTATATTTCTGAGATGAGGTATTATGTACACTATTTACATTATTCAGACTATTGTCCTCATCTTTGTTGCCATATTTATTACAACGTTCCGGCCTTTCAGTATCTGTCTATATTTCTGAGATGAGGTATTATGTACACTATTTACATTATTCAGACTATTGTCCTCATCTTTGTCGCCATATTTATTACAACGTTCCGGCCTTTCAGTATCTGTCTATATCTCTGAGATGAGGTATTATATACAGTATTTACATTATTCAGACTATTGTCCTCATCTTTGTTGCCATATTTATTACAACGTTCCGGCCTTTCAGTATCTGTCTATATTTCTGAGATGAGGTATTATGTACACTATTTACATTATTCGGACTATTGTCCTCATCTTTGTCGCCATATTTATTACAACGTTTCGGATGTTCAAGAACACATGGCACAGTGGATAAGGGCTTTAGTTGGGTCCAGTGACGGAACCCAAAGAGTGTGAGTTCAGTACCTGGTTAGGGAGGTGGAAAACAGGAGATAACTGATAACTGACATCCATTAAACATGGCACGTGGAACTAGAACAGTCTACCCCAGTGAGCGAAATAAAGAGTCAGTTCGACATTCCAACCACCTGAAGAAGGCCGGAGCGTACAATGGCCGAAACATTGTAATAAATATGGCGACAAAGATGAGGACAATAGGCGAATAATGTAAATAGTAAATTAAAATCAGTTATCTCCCTTAGACTTACTGCTTTTCACCATTCACTTTCTCTTAATGGGGAGAGTTTGACAGGCGAGCATTGCTGCCTGTAAAAATACTTTGAAAGACTTTAAAGTCTATTTCTGGCAGTGTGAGGAAGCCTCAGTGTAGCGTAATTGTTAAGGGCTTAGTCTCAAGTACTATTACTGACAAGTCATGAGTTCCATCCTAAACTCAGCATAGGGAACAACTTATTTGTGGCAATGTCCAAGAATGAAATAAAAGTACTTTTCATATGGAAATGGGGTGCTGAGGACTTTTTCTTTTAAAGCACCTTGTCCTGGTTTTATAAAGATTTCTGCAAAGACATGGAAACATGTTAGTCTGAAAATCTGAAATTACTTTATGTCGATTCTAGACGAACCTCATCTCCCAAATTGACTTTGGGATAATGTTGTGGCCAAGATAAACTTGACACAAGTGTTATGTTTGTTCATTTATATTTGGTTTTTGCTGCCAAATTTTGATATTATCGCATTGTTAATTATACAAATGGATAAAGTGATGAAAGAAACACTGAATGTTGCTTACCTTTTCACAAGAGATGATAATCAGGATCACCTTGGGATCTGCTAAAAAATTGTAGTTTAAGGTCCAGTGACTTAATCCAAAGAGTTGTGAGTTTAATACCTGGTCACAGCAGAGGTGAACAAAAATTTGGAGTTGAGTTACAAAAAGAAATAACTGACACTGAGATATCCAGAAGAGGCATGGCACGTGGAACAAGATCAATCTAATCCCGTGAACTAAAAGGGTTCGAAATTCCAACATATATCACTTGAAGAAGGCTGAAGTGTACAATGGCCAAAACATGGTCAATATGACAATAAAGATGAGGACAACAGTCGAAACTATGTAAATAGTCTAAATATGTAGTTTAAGAATTTTACAATCAAGACTTTTGGAAGTTGAAATGAACTGAAGCTGGGAGGAAATGTCATACAAACTTTTCTGTTTTTTTAACAATGTTCACCCGGTACAAGATGCAAGAGCCACTCAAGGTAGAGGATTGCATAGCAAGAGTTACACTTAGTGTAACAATGCCACTCATTGCTCTAAAACATAATTTGTGAAGCGGTCCCCTGCGACGACACTAAATCCATTGCTGCATATGATTAAACAAAAAAAAATAAAAACACGCACACGCAAATTTGTTGAAGACCTTGATTGATTTCTTCCTGGTTTATTTTTCTACTTATGTGAAAAACAAATAATGGCGTCCCGGGCAGCAGTTTACTAAACTGCTCTTTACAGGGGTGACATCTTAATTCCGTCCGCAACCAGCCGACCGACAGGTCAATTCGTACGTTTCGCTTACAATCTCCCCCCTCTTATTTTAACTACCTCCGCGAAACTCGCCATCCATCCCCAATTCATGCCAACACTTTTTTCCTTTTATATTCGCATATTGATAAATTCACTTTTCTGTCTATTTCTATTATTTTCAATTATAGTGAATTTTAAGCTTTTTAATATTATTATGATGGACTCTCCCGTCGAACTCGACGTATGAGGGTCAAGCAGATCAGTTCCCAGAAACTGAAAGCCCGACACCGACACATGAGATTTGATTATAGTGGTGAAGGCTTTGTGCAGGGCCATCCACACTTTTTGGAGGGACGAATACAAGGACCTGGTGCAGCGAATGCCACAAGATCCCCAAACGACCCTCCGCAGGTTTTGAATTCAGAGTTGACCTTCTCCTAGACCAGTTGCCATCCAAGAACCCAGTCTGTCCTGCTATTTACCCATAGTTGGAGGGAGAAGAAGAGGATTCACACCTTTTCCAAGGGTAAGTGAATTTAATTCATTTGATTCACACCTTTTCCAAGGGTAAGTGAATTTAATGGATTCGACTGGAATTCGAACTCGGCTCTCCGATTCCTCAATCCAAGCCGTTATCCATTACTCCACCGTGCCTATTATTATATTAATTTTAAATTAGAAACTATTATCAATACAGCAAGAGAAAAAAATAAAAATAATAAGCCAATTCATGGCTAAGCATAATACCAGTAATTTACGAATACTAACCAATACCTAAAGGCCGTCCTGGGTATGACGATAAACTACATCCGCGTCCTGGGTAAGACAATAAACTACGTCCAACAGCAAGGCCTCTGATGAAGAAGTTTTGAGGGGCGTGGAACCACCTCTTAATTGGTGGTGTTCCCAGGTCCACCCTGACACGGGGTGGTAGCATCTGTTAGGGTCCCAGCTATAGGCAAGTAGTTAACCCCCAAACTAGAGTCAAAACACTATGAAAGTGTAAATATAGATTTTAATACCAGAAATACTTTTTGTAAAAAAATTATTGCAAGCAATAAATTTTTGAAGAAAAAAATATTACCAAAAATAGATTTATGAAGGAAAAAAATATTACCAGCAACAAAAGTTTTGTCGGCATTAAATAACCCATTGAGGTTGATATGCCGTAAACTTAGGTTAATTCTTTCATATGTTTACAATTTACTGTAGTTTCATATCGTTGATTTAATAATATGTCACTATTCAAGAACTTAATTATTTCCATTTTCTCCTGCAGACAGAGGAAGCATGGTTCGTTCACCGATGTACAGATGCTATCTTGTCTGAGAATTTTCTATTGAACTTTAGGTGTTTTGTTTTCCTCTTTCAATTTCCAAAAATATTTAGAAAGTGAAGTCATATTTCGTTTATCCGCATTGGTAAAGGATGAGAGATGATTATATAAATGCTTTTTAAATTGATTCATTGTACTTCCAATATATATTTTAGAAACCCTCGGATTTTGTACTGATGAAATAGAACACCTATGCACAAGGGATATAGTTAAGCACTTGCTAGATAAAGGGCATTGGTCGGGATTTCTACAAATGTAAAGGTTATTTATACGGGACAAATTAAGAGCAGGACTATAATTATTTAAAGTGTGTATACATTTTTTGGGATACCATATATATATATATATATATATATATATATATATATATAAAATCCTAGTGAACCAGAAACTTCCTAACACCTAACTGGATCTTCAGGATAAGCTGGCTCTGAAGATCCATTTATATGAAACCTAGTTAGGTAGTTTCTGGCTCACTAGGATTTTTTATACTCTGCTCTACTTAGTGTATTGAGCACTTTATGTTTTTTTCTTATTTTATTCGATTGAGTTTTTGTTTTTTTTGTTTTTTGACTAGAAATTTTTTCAACCTACACAGATGTTTTTAGTCTTTTATTTTTTCAATTTTTTTTCCCCAGATACCAATTTAATATACTTTTATTTAGAAATTGTAGTGTTTTTTTGTTTTTTACACCAGTCAAGTATAGACATTAACATATTATATATATATATATATATATATATATATATATATATATATATATGTAAACATTGAGGTCAACACTTAGTGGCGACAGTCTGTTTCATGCTAGAAGCAATCGTGGCCTGACGATTGTGTCTAGCATGAAACAGTCTGTCGACTCTAAGTGTTGACTTCTATGTTCACTTTTATATTTACACACGCTCTATCTCTGATATTGAGCACTTTATCCCATAAATATAGCACACCTTAAGACTATATTTCTTCAGTCATACATATATATATATATATATATATATATATATATATATATATATATACATACACTCACACACAGATGGACAATGTTTAAGTTAGATATTCAAGAGATCAAGTGTAAATTTCCTGGTTATGCAAGAGAAAGAGTGTCCAGGAGAATGTAAATATATGTATAGTTAAATTCCCAGATCAATTCTGTGGACAAGACAGATTGGAATAAAATGACAATTGGAAAAATCTTAGATCTTGCCGACGCGTTTCGTCTTCCGACTTTTTCAAGGCAAAAATGAAATCGAAATATCTCTGTTGTTAGAGTTACATTAAAATCCAAATTTAAATATGTATGTATTCTAATATCGTATCCACCTACTTATCAATGTGGCTGAAAATGTGTATTTGGTAGAAGAAAGGATGTATGTTTTAATTTTAGTGCAAGACTTTGTGGTTGTCTGAGGTTGCCAGTGGGTCACGCATATGTCATATTTCCGTTCTGGGTATGTTACAATGACCACCACATCAAGGAATAGACAAAAATTAATTGTATTTTAGTTTGATTTTCCATCATGTTATATACTTAACTCGAGAAGATCTGTTCCAAAGCTGCCTCTTTGCTTCTCATTGGCTGACCTTCTGGTTTGCAGCAGTTCTTGTTTCTAATTCATTTGTCTAGATGACGATGTTAGTATCTTGGCTTCTGATTCGTTGGTTGAAATATGATTTTATGGCCTAGCGATTCTGAATATACAGCTATTTTTAAAGAGGGTGAAATTTTGGTCTCCTTGTTATTATTCGTTTATTTTTATTCATCTTTTTTTTACTACAAGTAAATTGAACAGATTAACAGCAGAAACAATTGTCATCTTTATTTCATATTCGAGGTAAGAGAGTGTTACTGTTGTGACATGGCCAGGTTAGCGTCCGGCTGTCTTTGGTCAGGACCGATCCTGGTATCGGAGAACAACCCGTCAGCCCACACTCGTCGGTCATTGGTTGCGTTTAACACAGCAGCTGGTCTTTAAGTTGACCTCTTTGACTATGACCTCTCTTGTGATTTTTGATCATAAAAGGGTCAAGTTGAATTATCACCGTGGTATCTCAACCAAGCTAAACCAAGGAGTTGAATACGCGTACACAAAATTGAAAATAAAATAAACGACGCTCGAAGAAGCCACTATATTTATATCTAAATTAAAAAAAATATATTTACAGTTTTTTTTTCTTTTTCCTTTTCCAACCCGTTTCTAATATTTGGCGACGGAACGAAAATTTCAACTAATTTCAAATAAAATAAACGACGCTCGAAGAAGCCACTATATTTATATCTAAATTAAAAAAAATATATTTACAGTTTTTTTTTCTTTTTCCTTTTCCAACCCGTTTCTAATATTTGGCGACGGAACGAAAATTTCAACTAACTTCTCTACAGATGGCCAGACTTAACAACTGGATTTCTTCAAGTACTGTTGATTGTAATTTCACGGACGGCACAAGGATATCGTCAGAGTTTTTCTTCTTCAGCAGATTCTTATTATTATTATCATTAGGTTGGCAAAAAAAGAAAATCTCTTAACTCCCCGTCCGCGACTACTGCAACTATCCGCCACTCCGGACCGCAACTCTCTTAGCCACCGTGGGCGCGTGTATTTATGGGTGTCCATTCCGAACTGGTATGGGGAAAGGCGCATAAAGGGATTGTAGGCAAATATCCTAAAATTCAACCAGTATCTTTCCTTTGTTCTCTGTTTCACACTTCCGATTTTGGAAGGTGTCCCCTCATTCGGGAGGAGCCATTATATGACGCCAGTCTTCCTAACGTCTCCCCCTGCCTTCACAATTGCTCCTCCTGTCTTCACAATTATAATTTTTTTCTTTTTTTTAGTTGATAATTTTCTCAGCATGTAGACTTGACACCCTTTCAAAGCTCGACTTTAACCCCTGACCCCTGAACCTGCCAGCTGTGTCTCGCCAGACAGTAACAATTGTATTTTGTATTTTTTTTCAACAGAATTTGTATATCTGTTCTCAATGCCCTGGGAAAATGAGTCTCTTTCTGATAAAAAAAATAAAATGAATTTTTAACCCTTTTCATCTGTACACCATGTTAAATATTGTCACACTGTTTTCATTGCTTATATGCTTATTAAGAGAAATTAAATCAAAACTTTAAAGGTTGATAGTTTGTAAAGAAATAACTAATGCCAACTGCAAGAACATAAAAAAACTTCTATAGACAAGTAATAAATTCCTTTAATACATTGCAGGCTAATAAATAATATTTTTAGAACATTATTGTTGAAATTTCCAGTCCTGGATGTTGACGTCTGCAATCTAAAATCTTGAACTAAATTGCCTTCTGGAATTCCCACCTTCCATAATACAAGCTAAAGCAATATTTATTTTGTAAAATACAAAAATGTGGCACAAGGCCAAAAGGGAGATGGGGAAGACTGGTCTTATTCTGTCTTATAATTGAACTTAGCTAGCCACAAATACTGAGCCAACCATGTGACAGTTTTCCTTACATCAAAACAACACATCCTTCCTTACCTTTCTTACTACATTCACCATAATACCTCAAGTCTCTATGAAGTCCTAACTCGTCTCCGTATGTACAATAAAGCGTAACCCGGATATAAGAGACCCGGATATAAGAGAGATTGTCTCTGGTCCCAAATTAGAGCCTGTGTTAATAAAGCAAAATAGACCAAACCCGTATATAAGATAAACCCGGATATAAGATACTTCTTATCCGGTCCCGACAACTCTCTTATATCCGGGTTACACTGCATTTTATCTGTGGGAGGAGGAATAAAAACAACAATTTAAAAATCTAACCACAATGAACAATTTTCTAAGCATAGCTCAAATGTGGCACAAGGCCGAAAGTGTGAGGCACCTACAGAGGATTGAACACACTACTCATTTGTAATTGAACTAGCAAGGCAAGCTTGCTAACCATTACACCAGGTTGAAGTGTCTGACTAGGCTGAAGCTGTTTAGATTTTAAAGTGTGAAGTTTATAGGCCCATAGTTTTAACCAGGTCAGTCAAGATTGGTCCAAGGCCCAGTAGTGAAACTGAGTCAGCAGCGCCCTCTACATTGATCAATCACTCCTATCATTAAAAGGGACATAACTCTGATCTTGAAAGGGAATTAATTAGTTAATGATCATTGTTCAATAAGATGGCTGCTCTGTTGAATTAGAATGAAGTCAGGTAGAAAAGGCATCTGATAATGTTCTCAGACGCTGAAGTATTTCTGTGAACAAAGTCAAATATTGATAAAAATTACAAAAAATGATATATATATATCTATATAAAATCAATGGAATATGTTTATTTCATGAAAAGATTTTAAAATTTAATAAAAACCGAAAGCAAAAAAAAAAAATTATTTTGGATTATTGAATTTAACAGTAAATACTTTTTTCGTTTTATAAAGCAAGTTTTCGTTTCTTCTTCTTCTTTTCTTCTTTCTTTTCTTCTTCTAAAGCCAATTTCTGTTGCAGTTCTTTTCTTCTGGATGCTGCTTCCTCCTGAAATGGAAATAAATCATTAAAATGTCTCCCTCTACATTCACCTGCAAATACTTTTGTCTTTGGTGATTTTAATGTTCATCACACCAATTGGCTTACGCATTCTAAGATTACTGACGCTGCGAACATTCAGACCCCTTCAGTTTCTTAGTCACTCAGTCCCTTAGTCAAATAATGTCTTTCTCTCCTCGTTTACTTAATAATTATGATCAACATACTTCTTTGTGTCATAGCTAGAGTGGGGTACACGCCCCAGGAGACACATTCATGTGGGCAGCACTTTTCTGTCTGCTGTAGGCTATAAGCCTGTATAGGTTGTATTGAAATAAAACTGGTTGTAATGTTTACAGTTGAAGGATCTTTTCAATTTCAAGTAACTTAAACTATGGCATATATATTGGCCTATCTACAGTCTATAGGGCGACAAGTGAAAAACAGATAAGATAGTTTTTGACAATGTCATTGAAGAATTTACCAACATAAAAGCAAGAAAAGTTCTTTGTAGGGAGTTGTAATTTTCAGTTCAGAAAAAAAAAAAGAGGGGTCTAATTGTTTCCCCCTTTTTTCCTTTATGTCATTTTTGCTTTTTAACTGTGATGGATAAAGTTTAACTACGTTTGCTGTGTATTTAAAGCATACTAAATTTGACTATGTGAAAGTAATATCATAATGCTAAACAAACTAGTTTATATAGGTCCATATTTCTGAGATGAGGTATTGTAATTATTTACATTATTCGAACCGTTGTCCTCATCTTTATTGTCATATCCACAATGTTTCGGAGGACACATTGTCCAGTTGATAAAAGCGTTGGTTGGATCCAGTGACTTGACCCAAAGAGTTGGGAGTTCAATACCTGGCTTTGGTGAAGAAAAAAAAACAAAAAAAAACCAACTTGGAGAGTTGAGTTAAAGGGATATAAATGAGACATCTGGAAGAGGCATGACACGTGGAACTAGAACAACCTGGTGGCCAAAATTAAGGGTTCAAGAAGGCAGGAGTGTACAACAGCTGAAATGTTGTGAACATGACAATAAAGATAAGGAAAACAGTCTGAACAATGTAAATAATCATATATATATATATATATATATATATATATGTGTGTGTGTGTGTGTGTGCGTTTAAAACTTTGAGAGTGAGTCACTGTGCAATATGCTATGTCACTGATTACAAGTCTGTCCTCTTGGCAATTCAGATCATGCAGTTATATCGGTTGATATTTCTTTTGAGTTATCTATTAGAAAGGAACTTCCTATTCACAAGACATCTTTCTATTACAAGCATACTGATTGGAATTCATTTCATGAGTTTCTTCAAGGCGCCCCCTGGATTGATATATTTACCTTTCCTATTGAGAACTGTGCTTGGGTTAAAGCCAGCATCACTGCTTTTGTAGCTTCTTGGAAACACCAGGTGAAACCAAAATCTTTTCCTTGGTTCAGCCACTATAGCCCACAGGAATCACTTTTTCTGGTTGCAGCAGTGTGATAGTTCCAATCATAACAGACACTTGTTTTCTGTCTGTTCATAATAATTGTAAACAAGGCATCGCACAGTCTCTAACTAGTTTGGTTTCCATGACTACTCGTGGCTCTGTAAGAGTGTGTTAAATAAAAGTCTGCTATTCATCCTCTCTTGATTCAATTTGAGGAGTTAACATCTTCTGCTGATAAAATAGAATGTTTTACTCATAAATTCTAACTCTACTCTTGACTCATCTGGAGTGTATCTTTGCTCGACTTTCCACTGACAACTGAGTGATATGCGCATCTAATTCCAGCCATGATTTCTATTATCATCTTTAAACTGAATCCCTGCAATTATCCTTAAGAAATGTTTTCCGGAACTAACTCCAGTTCTCTCTAAACTCTACAATAAATACCTTGCTGATTCTTGCTTTCCTGCTTGTTTAAAAGCTACTTTTGCAGTTCCAATCTTTAAGAACTCAGCTGAACCATCTGATCCTTCTATCAGCCTTCTACGTCTTTTTGGCAAAGTACAAGAGGCTCTAATGAACTCTAAATTGGTTAAGCATCTCACCTGACAGGGTCTTTTTTCAGATAAGCAATATGGCTTTCACTTCTCTAAATCAACTGCGTGTTAACAGTTATTGCTGAAAGAGTCTATCAAGCTTTAGATAAGAATGGCTAAGCTCAAGCTGTTGCTTTGGATATCTCGAAGGCATTTGACAGGGTTTGGTATGTTGGTCTTCTTCCCAAGTTGAAAGGTTATGGCATTTCTGGACAAATTCTTGAACTGATTCAATCTTGTTTCTCAAACCATGAAATGAAAGTTGTCTTCTAGATTTTCTGGCATTAATGCAGGGTTTTCTTCAGGGCTCTCTCCTCAGATCTACATTGTTCCTAATTTTCACCAATGACCTTCCTGATGCCATCACTTCTGAACTTGGTATCTATGCTGATGACAACTATTTACTCTTGTCTTAATAGGAAGTTTGATCAGCTCAATAAGGTCAAATTGGCGGATGATCTCAAAAAGGATCCACAATTTTGTTGCTAACTGGAACAAGGAATGGCTCGTTAATTTTAATACCTCCAAAATGAAAGTGCTCTCTTTTAACCATCTGAGAGAAACCTTTTTACCTTTCGTCAGTATGGCTGATGCTAACCTCCAGAAAAATGATTCCTTGCTTCTTCTTGGGCTAATGTTTTCCACTGAGATGAAGTGGGAAGATTATAGAAAAAGCTGCTAGAAAAATTGGTTGTGTTGTGCTAAACAATCTTTCTTGCCAGAATCTAGCTTATATATTTATAAGTCTATCATTTGGCCAAGCAATGAATATTGCTGCCATATCTGGTCTGTTGCATCTGATATGTATTTAAACACTTGACAAAATACAAAGAATTAGTAAAGTTATTGGTCCTGATCTGACATCTCTGTTTCAGTCATGTTCCCACCACTGTAATGTAGTTTTCTTCTTCTTTTTCTACAAATATTTTCATGGTAATTCTTCTGATGAACTTTCCTCGACGGTACCAAGACTTTATGAATTTAAATACAGTGCTAAATTGGCGGCAAGTTCTCAACATGATGTAACTGTAAGTTCTATGCTAAGAGTTTCTTCTCTTGCACTTGTGGGACACTCTTCCAGTTTATTGCTTTCCAGTCATTAATTTTCAAAAACTTAAATATGATATCAATCGTTATCGTCTGTTCTTTTAACATTCTCTCTTTAATTTTCTATTCTCATATTCTCTGAGTAAAACTTCATGATGCTTTGCATCTTAGGGGCTTCATTGCCTTGCTTGGTGCAAAATATTTTCTTTTTAAAAATGAAAAGTCAGTGAAAAATATAACAAAAATGAAGTTTAAATGGTAAAAATTTTCATTTAAACTGAAAAAGAAATGCACAAATAAAATTAGTATTTCTCACTACAAGTGCAATTTTTTTTATTTAGATACTAAATGTAAGTTTTTTTTATTTAGATGCTAAAGGCAAATATTTTCTTTAGAAACTAAATACAATTTATTTATTTAGATATTGAATACAATTTTTTATTTAGATATTAAATACAATTTTTTTTATTTAGATATTAAATACAATTTTTTTTTATTTAGATATTAAATACAATTTTTTTTTATTTAGATACTAAAATGCAAATTATTTATTTAGATATGAAATACAAATCATTTATTTAGATACTAAAAACAATTTTTATTTAGATACTAAATACAAATTTTTATTTAGATACTAAATACAATTTTTTTTATTTAGATACTAAATACAATTTTTTTATTTAGATACTAAATACAATTTGTTTTATTTAGATACTAAAGGCAAATGGAGCCAGGGCAGACAGTGGAGTAAACTACTTAACAATTATAAGTGAACTGATAGTAGATGAAGAACTAAAGTTACTTAGACCAGGAAAAGACAGGAAATTGTGGAGATTTAATGTCAACCACCTTCTGAAAGTATACGGAATACAGAAGAAGAATTTTACCCTCCACTTCTTAAACATAAGAAAAAAGAAATCAAAGATTAAAGATAATGTTTACGATCTAAACAATCTAAACATTGTCTGCATTGATGGTTGCTGCATTTTTATTTTAAACAAAATTTAGATCAAATATATAACTGTAATTTGGATCAAATATATAACTGCAATTTGGATCAAATATATAACTGCAATTTGGATCAAATATATAACTGCAATTTAGATCAAATATATAGTTGTTTTCAATTCAACTGAAGGTGACAAGTAAGATTTTGAAACAAACATCCTGCAAGATATTTTCATACTAGACTACCCTTAACCCATTGGCTCACTGATGTTTCAAGTTATAAAACAATGAAATTGATTTCAACATTCCAGTGAAATGAAAGTTAATTTTATTATAATTTAGTTAAATATTTCAATTTACTCAGTAAAGAGGTTACACTGTTGAACTGTCCTTTCTCTATTTTTAATGGTCTGTTGGCAAGTGTCCAATTGCTGACCTCTCTTGATTTTGTCTTTTTCTCGCCTTTGCATCAGACGTTCAGCTCTCTGAGCACCCGATTCCTGACCTCTCCTGACTTTGTCCCTTTCCCGCTGTTCTGCTAGACGCTTAGCAGTCTGAGCCTCCGATT
>OZ038500.1:100546666-100646666 GCA_964036315.1 Acanthosepion esculentum
CACTATCTTGCTCGCCTTCGGCCCTCGTTAGCCGCGCTCTTCTGCCCACTATCTATAGACCAATCAGATGTTTTCATTCTTCCTTGCTGAGGCATGATCTAAGAATAGAAAATCATATTTACCTTAGAAAAAAATTCCTATTACCTCAAAAAGTTTTTTTCTTTTCAAATCATTACTCAAAAATACTTTTTAATAATTAAAATATTGTCTGTTTAAAAAAAAAAGCTGAAATATAATACTCACTGTACAATTTTTCAAAGTCATTTTCACTTAAAAAATATTTTTTATAAATTGTGAAAAATATTTTTTCATTTATATTCACTTGGCCAAAAATTATTTTTTAAATATTTAAAATAGTGTTTGTTTAAAGAAAGCTGAAATCTAAATAATTACTCTACAAACAACTGGACAAAACAGCAAAGCAGGATTTCTTTGTGGCTGTCTTTAACTTAAAAATATTTTAATTAAAATAATTGTCTGTTTGAAGAAAGTTAAAATAAAAATACTTACTGTATAAATAATGCATATTTTTAAATCAGATAACTTAAATCATTATGCACCAGATGCACACACACCACACAAGCATGCATGCAATCCCAGACTTTTAATATTATATAAATACTTTGTTATTTAATTTGAATCACTGTATTTGTATACTTGTAAAAGCAGAAGCAAGATTGCAAAAAGCAAACTCAGAATTAGAAGTGGTTGATTATCAGCCAGTTTCAAATAAACTCTTTTAAAAGATCGATCATAATTTTAATGATTCTAAACCCCCTCATCCTTAATTTGTTGAAGTCAGTCCTCTGCAATTTAGTAAGAAAGTTTGGAAACTGGTTAACAGAATTACTGAATCAACATTTTTATGGACTATAATCTAAAATCTTAAACTGCAACTGTTTCAGTCATTATCAAATCCATTAAAATCCATTAAAATCCATTAAAACACCCAAAACCAATTTCAAGTTGGATATGTATTTACAACACTCTTAAAATAGTCTTGTACTAAAGAAAAAATGTAAGATGACAACAAGCAAATGTTTCTTTGCTAAATAAAGATTGATAAAATAGTAAATCCAAATATGGAATTATTGAGTTTACTTTCATTCTTACCTAATTAGTATACAACATACTTGACCAGTCATGTGGCACTTATCAGCGAATCGGTGAAACCCAGTCTGTATAGAAGATAGTTTTGAGTAGACACTTTAAAAAGAAGATGCTTTCCTGATACACTGGGAAAACGCAGCCCTTGTAACATGATGTTCTGGACCTGTGATTGAAGATAGCCTTTTGTAAGATCCGCTAGCTTACCTTTTCAGGGTCAGAGCGAAAGTGTGTAACACATTTCTACACTATCAGCATTTTCCCTTTCTAGAAAATAAAAAACTTCATTTATATTCTTCCAAGTTCGCCCTACACATTTTTATTTCTATATTTTAAATGTTTGGGCAAATAACTGCTTTTTACAACAAGATACTATGTGTTGAACACAAATCCATACAAACGCAAAAGAGGCCTCAGATCGCATGCGGACAAGTTTGTCAACACCAATTACATCAAGGTTTTTCCCATTAGCAGCAGGACAGTTTGGCATGTCTAGATATGGGCCTCTCTGCAACTGGTCAAGATCCACATCTTTGTAAAATGCTTCATGCCAATAAAAGCAGGGGAAAAAAAATCTGCAGTTGGCAAGACACAGTATCTTGTGAAGTCTGTCCTGTAGGCATTTTTATTCCTCAAATTGCTGTGGTTTCTGTGGCAGTGTCATTTTTGTTACTCCATCTATCTTTTTTATCTCTCTGCCTATTACCCCCATAGTTGCTGAGAGAGTTAGATGATTCTCCCAACTCTCTTGGTATACATTACTACATATACTACCAAGGCAATATACATATATTTGGTAGACCTAATAATGTTAATGAAGTTGTAAAGCAAGGATTTAACTTTTTTCCATTTTATTGACAGCTCACAGTAGAAAAGCTGATCTATCTCCTACGATTCTATTGAAATCTTAATGTCTTTTGGTTAGTGGACAAGGGAGAAAGAAATTATTTCATAACGAGATTTAATCAATAAATATCAAAAGAGATCAACTCTTGTTAG
This sequence comes from Acanthosepion esculentum, assembly GCA_964036315.1. NCBI lineage: Eukaryota > Metazoa > Mollusca > Cephalopoda > Sepiida > Sepiidae > Acanthosepion > Acanthosepion esculentum. The sequence goes on from OZ038500.1 coordinate 100,548,773, forward strand.
ATATAAAGGGTTATCCAAATAGTTGTTAAGACATTGAAAGAGCATGACAGACACAAGTTCATGGAGAGAGAAAACTTGCCTGTAGTAGGCTTTATTACTAGGGACGAGAAAAGAAAAGGATAGGGAGGAAGAGTTACCTAAGTTGGAGAGAATCATTTTACTGTTGATTAGGGAACATGTATTAACCTTTTAGCAATATCACTTCCCTTTCCACTGCATTCTTTTTCAAGGCCTCTCAAATGCAGTATCCTTATTATCGTTAATTTCCCTCAAAGGTGTTTTCTGTTGCCATAGCAGGATATGACAACACAACTATGAAATTCAAATTCAGAGATCAGGGTCACCTTCATTAGCAAGATAAACTTTTTGTACAGCAAATGAAGTCACATAGAGTATGATCAAGGTTAAATTAAATGATAATGCAAAGGAGCATGTATTAAACAATTAATGTAACACTAGTCTCACAGAGAAGTTGCTACTTGCATAGTGATGTAATGAGAGAGAGCTAGGGAAGAAAGATTTATTCTTCCATTTATATTTCCCCCATTATGGGCATTATGATATTCAAAATATAATAACACCATACTTCACAAATGGAACAGAATGGCCGAAAGAAAAAGGAATCAGTAATATGCCTTGTTCTCAGAGATACTTTTATACTACTAAGACATACACAAAACTATATACATATATATACATATTTCCCCACACAGAAAACAATATATCATATACATCTACACAGCAAAGAGTGTAAGAAAAAACAAAAAGGAATAGTCTTACATATAATATGGAGATACTCCTGTGTCTGGAGAAGCCATGTTTAGGACTCCAAATTCAAACAGACCAGATTCATTTATATGTACCAGGACAGGTAACAGCATGTCTTGGATTTTCACAAATTGAGGGCTGTGGGCTGGAGTTTTTTCTATATCTGGGAAAGATATAGTACCAAAGGGAAAAAGTGCCATGGACTTGTAATCTGCTGGGGAGGCAGATTTAGCCTCTGCCCAGGCCATAGTGTGCCGAGGTTAAAGAAAGCAACTTTTCAGTTTGCTGCAAACAAAACTGAAACTGACTGCCATTTTTGCCACTGTATGGATGGCCATCATGTGGCCCATGTAAATTATCAACCACGAAGGGAGATAATCGCTTCTGTATTTCTACAGTGAGATCAATCCTCCTTAGATGCCCAAAGCTTCAACTCTTATGACAAAATGAAATTAAGCTCAGTAAATAACATCACATCTGTTAACCATAGCTTTACATAAGAGATCCTTGAATTTTATTTTTTGTTTTGAAATATTAATAAATATCTTGTGATAATTTTAAAAAAATACAATCTAGTTCATTTTATTTCAGTGTTAAATAATGTCTATTATGTACAAAATAACTTCTGAGGGTAGAGAATTAGTCTTAATATTTTATAAAATATACACACAATGATGATGCTAATATGTAAGTAATTGAAACAATAACAGTAGATAAAAATTGGGAATGCAATTGGCAACAAATAGTCAGAGTTGACTCTATTATGACTAATGTCAACTCATTCACGTAATAGTGTCTGCAAAGTTATAGAATGTCCAAAGGAAAAAAAAAACAAATAATGATGATTATTATGATGAAATGATTTTGAATTCTAACACTACCAAAATGCAGATCCATTATAATTTTTTTGTTTTTTCAATACTCTTTTCAAACTATTTACCTTCCACATCTGTTTATATTTCTGAGATAAGGTATTGTAAATATTTACACTATTTCAGACTGTTGTCTTCATCTTTATTGTCATAAGCACAAGATTTTGGCCATTGTACACTTCTTTCCTAAGGACACATGACCCACTGGATAAAAGCATTGGTTGAAGGAATCCAGTGACTTAAACGAAAGAGTTGTGAGTTCAATACCTAGCCACAGCAGAGGAGACAAAAACTTAGAGAGTTGTGTTACTAAAGGGAAATAACTGAAACTGAGATAACGAGAAAAGGCATGGCATGTGGAATGAGAACAATTTACCTCAGTGGATGAAATAAAAGGTTTCGTTCAAAATACCTGAAGAAGGCCAGAGACTACAACAGCCAAAACGTTGTGAATATGATAATAAAGATGAGAACAGTCCGAACCATATAAATGATGTAAATATTTATGTTCTATTGGATGAAATACGGTTTCTGTTAGCAAAACTTCTTTCAGGTTTGCTAACGTGAAGAAACAAATTCATGACTGTTGTTAATATTGCAATGTTTCAGCCATTGTAGCCTGCAACCTTTATGTGTGTACTAGCAATCACTTAATGGACTAAGGTTTTAGCATAGTAATTGCGAGTTCAATCCCAGGAACAGGTAATGCAGAGTTAGACTCAGTGGAAACTGGGCAGGTTATCATGTACTGTTCTTACAGAACAAGATATACTTAGGTATGGTCAGCATAACAAGAACACTCTATCCCTGTAGATTAGATACAGGTTTCAGTAATTTTCTGAAGGTTATTTGGATCAAGAGACACCTGAGGAAGGTTGCTGAGCACACCAGTTAAAACATTGTGATAACAACAAAACAAGTCCAAATGTAAATAATGATAGCTCCTCATGCCAGAAATTCAAAGCAAACTTATAGACAATAACCATGGGCTTTATTATTACAAGGAGCAAAAACAATTGATATGAATCTCGCTGTAAGTATACAAAAGGCACTTATCTCCCTTTGGTCACATGACCATCACTTCTTCACATCACTCCACACACTGAAAAGCAGCAGTCAAAATTAATTTCAATTACAGCAGCCAAATGAGAAGGTGGCATTCTTTAGCCATATTCCCAGAGTCCCACCCCACCATAGCATGTCCCAAGCTAAGGCTGAATTGACCTCCTCAGCAGCTTACTAGCACATGATACCATTTCCCTTTGGGAATATATATTTCACAGATATAGAATGAAATTTCAGCGTGCAGTCCTCAATTTGAGAGAATCCAAGACTTGCTGTTTCCCTTTTGTGGAATATGTCCTTGCAAGAGATATAGATGAATCCATCCTGTTTGAATAAAAATGACTTCTCCAGGTACAGGAGTATCCTCATATTGCATGTGACCCTTCCTTTTTGTTTTGCCTTACACTCTGCTTTGCTGTGTAGATATATGTGATATATTATTCCCAGCATGGGACACATGTATATATGTATTAGTTTTGGGTATGTTTTGGTAATATAAAAGTCTTTCTGAGAATAAAGAATGTTTGTCATCCTTTTACCTTTCAGCCATTCCATCCCCTCCATGAATTACAGTGTTATTATATCATGAATATAATAATCCCCATAAGAGGAGAAATACAAAAAGGGGAGAATAAATCATTCTTCCCTAAGCTCTACCTCAGTGCATAACCTACAATAGAAAAGTCTTCAGCCTTAAGCTTTATTCATTGTAACGTGTTTGTCAAAAATACTTACCTTTTCGGTGATTTGGGGAGATGTAGAAGCAGAATTAAGCGGGCTCTTTGTTGGTGTGTTTTGTGGATTCTGGTGAGGCAGAGAGACCTCTAATTGTTGTGACAATGAAGGTGGCAAGCGGTGGGTCCATGACGGTCCACTTAGGCAGGTGCTCGGTACAGTCTCCTCCGATTTTACAGTCCCTTTACTATCGTCTTCATCTGCTGATCCTAGAAGCAACAAATAAAAAAACAAGCACCAATGCACATAATAATCCGAGAGATATAAGTAAGTGCGTTATATTCAGCACCTCTATACAACCCCCCCACTCCAGTTGTGGGTCCACAATCTACTGTGTGCACCTGAATGCCCGGAGTGGAAATCGATAAATCTTTGTCTGCATGGAGAGAGGAAAAATATAAGCCACCGAAACCGTGATATCACCCCTGGTTGGCGGCTGATGAAGACAGGGTATCGCACATGTTAACACACACATTGTATGTTAATAAAAATATATATATATATATATATATATATATTTTAGAATTGGACATAGTCCGACAATTTATTTAAAGACATTTATATTATGTTTAACGTTCTTTTTATAGATACAAGTATTTAAGCAAATGCTCTGTTTTATAATAAACAGTATTAAATAACATTTACCGGCCTGAATGTCCGAGAAATTTTCATAGAAAATTTTTCGCTCTCCGACAGGAATCGAACCTGTATCCTATACGGAACCATCATTTCGCGTGATGTGCCTTAACCGTTCGGCCACGAAGAAGCGTCTGGTTAGCAAGGTCGATTTTACTATCTTTAAACTTAAATCTTCCATGAATCTCTTCTATTCATATCTGCTCTAGCGTATCAAATGTAAACAAATGACGTCATATATTTTAGAATTGGACATAGTCCGACAATTTATTTAAAGACATTTATATTATGTTTAACGTTCTTTTTATAGATACAAGTATTTAAGCAAATGCTCTGTTTTTATAATAAACAGTATTAAATAACATTTACCGGCCTGAATGTCCGAGAAATTTTCATATATATATATGTACGCAAATATGTGGATGTAGATCCGATGGTATGATGAAAATGTGGAAAAGACAAAGTAAAGTCCGAATATGTGAGTTTACTGTTTTTTTATTTTTTGTTTTGCTGTCAACGTCAGACGTTTCGGTCTAATAGACCATCTTCAGGACATGGTTATTGGAGACATATTTATATTAAATTTAAGTTAAAATGAAGAGACGATAGATACAGGACTAGTCAGAAACAGAAAAACTGAAATTCTAAAGTCAGTGTTCTCTTTCTTGGATTCGGTTACGCTGGCATAATACAAGGCAGGTGTAATATCCACTTCACGTACGGTAAATACTAGACCGGGGTTCTTCAACATATCAGCTTTCCCAGCAAGGTTAATGCTTGACAAACGTACCGATAAGCTATAGTTTTTAAATAGAATTCCCCCTTTCCACTTAAGATAAAATCTCTTTCTTGGGAGCGCATTTTCGCAGCGCCGCCCACACAGCGCCAGCGAAACCGAATCCAAGAAAGAGAACACTGACTTTAGAATTTCAGTTTTTCTGTTTCTGACTAGTCCTGTATCTATCGTCTCTTCATTTTAACTTAAATTTAATATAAATATGTCTCCAATAACCATGTCCTGAAGATGGTCTATTAGACCGAAACGTCTGACGTTGACAGCAAAACAAAAAATAAAATAAAAAAAACAGTAAACTCACATATTCGGACTTTGCTTTGTCTTTTCCACATTTTCATCATATATATATATATATATATATATATATATATATATATATATATATATATATATATATATCATGGTTGATTACTTTTTAAAGTTTATGTGAGATCAAAGATTCAAAAACTCAAAATTTTATTGTTTTTGGCATGAAATTGCCACGGATTTATATCCTGTCTGAAGGGAAAAAAAGAAAGAAAAAAAAAGAAAAAAAAGAAAGAAAAGAAAGAAAAAAGAAAGAGAAAAAAGAAAGAAAAAAAGAAAGAAAAAAAAGAAGAAAAAGAAAGAAAAAAGAAGAAAAAGAAAGAAAAAAGAATAAAAAAAGAATAAAAAAAGAATAAGAAAAAGAATAAAAAAAAGAATAAAAAAGAAAAGAAAAAAGAAAAAAAGAAAAAAGAAAAAAGAAAAAAGAAAAAAAGAAGAAAAAAAACGGTCAGATAGTGGGGTCTGCTGGCAAAGCGAGATCTATCGAGAGAAATTAAACATGAAAAAAAATAGGAAAAAATATTTGAAATATAACACAGAATTTAAAAACGAGATAACTGTACACCTCACTGTATGTCTGCTTGGATAAAACAGAAAAAAAACGGGTGTATATGTTTGATATTAGTTAGCACCAGTAACAGGACAGAGGCCGGAATATACAGAATAGACTCTGCAAAATACCTAATTATGTACATCAGAGAAACATCCAGAAACCTCAAAAAAGGATTATTTGAGCACCACAGAGATATGCTGTATAGCAACACTTTAAATGCATCAGTCATTCACTGTAATACATTTGACCAGAGTTTCACTAAGAAAAAAACACATTGAAAGTGCACTGATCACACAGTTCCTGACAATAATCCTAAAACCAGGATCATGTATATCAACAAAACCAATAGCATAATGAGGTATACGAGCAAGTAGAGAAAAAAACAAAACAGATCTACACAAAGTGGACTGATTTAAAATCTAACAGACTCCAATGGCTCTAATATACAGTGCGATGAATAAATTGTCGTCTAAATTACACAAAAATTAAAATAATCATTTTAAGATATATTTAACAAAATTACACAAAAATATCTTGAAATATTAAAGAGTAAATTTATTCAATAAAATCGCCATTGGCTTCAACCACAGCCTCCTGCAAATCTTCTGGATGGTCTTTTGTTTAAATTAGTGAATGCTGTCATAATCCTCGCCTTCAGTTCATCTTTGGTGTTACAAGGACTTTTGCTGGTCTCTCATTCAACTGCACCCCACATATATGTTGGCTCTCACGCTGGCCAACAGAATCTTCCTGTCTATTCATGAGCAGCCCGCTATTGGCTCTCACTCTGGCCAGTAGAAAATGGCCGCAAACTACATGAAAACTGCCATAGAAGCATGAAAAAATTGATTATTTCCACTATCAATGGGAATTGGGAAATGCAAAGTCAGTCTTTGCCTTTCCATTAACTTGGGGTATGTGCATGTAAATTTTGGTGCAAATCTGTCGAAAATTGCAGCCGTGCATTTGTTACACACACACACATCCTGCCTTTTATAGATAGAGATTAGCCTTTATAGTTAATCTACTTAGAATCAATTTTATATTTTGTGTCTAAATTTTATCACATGAAGACAAAATATTTGTATTGTTAGTAATGCTTTAATTTTTAAAACTTCAATTCTATTTCCAAGTTCCACGTCATAGAGAATTGGTTCCCTGACCTTATAGGAATTAAATTCTAGATATATTTTTTCATCAATAAAATCTCATCAAAAGGTTTGTTTGATAAATGACATTACAAGGGAAAATATCACCAAAATACTTGTGGACTGATGCAGTTGGAGTTATTCTTGGACCATTTAGAAAATAACAATAACTCCCTTCACCACTCCTGAAAATTCAAGAAAAAAGTTTTTTGCAAGTCAGTTGTGAAATGATTTTTTTTAACTATTGAAAACCTTGTATTCAAAAAGTTCACACCTCTACATGAAATTAGATTTTGGCTCTACGATACAGATATAAAAATAGAAGAGCCTACTAACAAATTAATTTGCTAATTTTGGATAATGTCATGGATATCAAGAAAAGTGGAATCAACAAGCCGAGTTCAAATTCTAGGCTAGTCTGTTGTGTCCTTGATATTTTATTTTTATTTGTTTTTTATTGCTTATCAACATTTTGTTGGTTATTTAAAGCCAAAACATATTTTGGATTGTAAGAATATTTTTTCTTCTTTTTTACGGTTTATCAACCTTTTGTTGGTTATTTAAAGCCAAAACATATTTTGGATTGTAAGAATATTTTTTCTTCTTTTTTACGGTTTATCAACCTTTTGTTGGTTATTTAAAGCCAAAACATATTTTGGATTGTAAGAATATTTTTTCTTCTTTTTTACGGTTTATCAACCTTTTGTTGGTTATTTAAAGCCAAAACATATTTTGGATTGTAAGAATATTTTTTCTTCTTTTTTACGGTTTATCAACCTTTTGTTGGTTATTTAAAGCCAAAACATATTTTGGATCATGAGAATAATTCTTTTTTTGTTAAGTTCTACAATGATAAATGTTTATTATTGCTCTAAATTAGATGTAACCATGAGATCGTTAAAAAAAAGAACATAGTCTGATGAAAAAGACGCCAAACTTGACGAAAACAAAATTTTATCGTCTAATTGTTTATGTTACTATTAAGAGGAAAGAAAGTAATTTTTAATTATTTTAAAAAACTTTTGTCTTTATTAGAACATTCTAACTTTTGATTGAAAAAAAACTTGTTTCTCGTCATCACTGGAACTCTAGTAAATAACATGGCAATTTTTTTGTGCATTTTTTGTTTTATGACAGACATTAATTTTGAAAATCTTGCAAAAATAGGAATAATTGTCAGATTTTAATTAAACTCTCAGAAACTATTCAGGAATGATGGAAATTATAAATATGTTATTTTTTTTTTTGAAGTCATTATAAAAATATATTTTTTTATATATATTATACCTCCCCCCATAAATAATTTAATGAAAACTCTAAAAATTCAATGTTGAAGCACGCAAGTCATTATATTAGTTAAAGACACAAGGCTTTGAGGAAAGTAAATCATGTTTTAATTTTTTTTAAATCCGATCTTGTCTACCTAAAACCAGCTCTGAATTGTAACATACAAAATGCAATAAAACAAAGATATTATTTAATTTTAAATGCTTTTAGTTGCTTTTATTTGTTTTTATGAATATGCATAATATTGTCTGAAGGCAAAAAACTTTTTTGATGAAAAATTAATTTTTAAAAGAATTGTTATTTCATAAATTGTTTTATTATTTTTACATAAAAGTTGTTAAATATTGTAAAATTAGTGGAAATGCCCAGTCCTCTATTTAATGGGTTTTTTTAAGTACATGTATCTGTACAGATTATAAATTGCACAAGCTTTTTACGAACCAACAATTAAAAAAATGTAACTGTTCCTTGACTTGTGTCAATAAAAACAGTTATAATTCAAATGTACGGAAGCCCAGAAGAAACATGATACAATAAAAACATCACGTGACTTGATTTTGTATATAATGACTTACATGCTTCAACATTGAATTTCTAGAATTTTCATTAAATTATTTATCGGGGAGTGGGGGATGTTATATATATATATATATATATATATATATATATATATATATAAAATGACTTAAAAAAAAAAAAAACATTTATAATAATTTCTATCATTCCTGAATAGTTTCTGAAAGTTTAGACAGAAAATTTTTTTAAAATAATTAAAAATTACTTTGTTCTTTTCCCTTAATAGTAACACAAACATTTTGGCCTAAATTTTCTTTTTGTTTTTCATGCTTTTACTGCAAAAGAATTTAGAATTAAAAAAAATATTTTTAAAAAATGACAATTTTTAAATATTGACAAACTTAGCAGAGATGTGCATAATTTCTGCTTTTATCAACAGAGATGCCATTATAAATATTTATGATAGAAAACATGGCTCTGCCTGTTTTTGTGGGGATGTTAATTTTCTTTTTTGTTGAGCCAGGACAGGGATTAATCCTACACAAAGTGGGTCCTGCCTGACAGAGGATCATGTCATAATGATTTGAAGGGACAAGCTTCTACAAGGCTGAATGCTCTTCCTGAAGCCCAACTCAGATTCTTACAGTAGTCCAACTACACAGTGTTTTTTTTTTTTATTGGAACACTATTTCTAGCAAGGTTGCCATTCTAGGCTTGGGACCCTATTTCAGTTTTTATATATTTTTTATGCAGTGGCAGCACCCTACTAGTTTTTCTATTAAATTATGAAAAATAGTTTTCTATGTTTTTTATTAAATTCTCAAAATAGTTTAATTCTTTTTGATACTATAAAGTGATTTGTTTCCATCCTCAGATTGAAAAGAAAATAAGCAGAATAGGTTCCGAAAGATTACCTGCTTTACAGAACTAGTTCCAAGAACTTTGTGATGCCCTAAATGTGTCTGTGGGTGTGAATTGGCTCTTATTATAAGATCATCCAGTCTTTGACAGTTGTTCTTTTTCATGACATGCCACCCACCTCACCAGCAGAAAAGCTAGTGGCTGGGAGGGTTAGAGGCAACCATCTGTCCATGTGGCAGGTTGTACTCGGTTACCTCTTACCAGTAGCAGGCCGAAGTATGACCTTACTCACAAAACTGATATTGTAAAAAAAGGCAACAAAAATGCATATAACTGTTTATTGAAAAAATATTTCTCATGAGTTTTGCAATTAGGACAAAATAGTGTAAATATAATAAAAATTTTCACCAGGTTTTCTTCTCATAATTAAATTCCCTCAAAAATGGTATCAACACCAGATGTTGACTCCCATGCTGTCCACAGGTGTGCATAGACGAATCTGGGACAAGTTTGTTCACAGATCTGGCATTGGTACAAGTCTGTACATTGGTTTTTGGTTCTCCCACAAAACCTCCGATGCATAACCAAACTCTTCTTAAAGCGGAATGTCAAATTACAGCGGTCACATTTCTCGGCCAGAATGCTGTGTCAATCAATATGGGTTTTATAAGTCCAGTAGCTATCAAAGCCACGCCCACATAGTGAACAGTTGAATAAAAATTTCCCCAGGTGTTTTGAATTCATATGACTCTGTAAACCATATAGCGTCTTATACCGTTGACCACATTGCTGACAAGAGATGTTTCCAACACCTTGCTCAGAGTTATTCTTTTGAGTCCCAGAAGACTGAGGTACGCGTGTGGTCTGCGGGACTGGTTGTAGTTGAAGTGGCGGTGTCATGCCCAGAGAAATACTATTTGGTGTCTGTTGTACAGGATCTGGAGGGGTGTTAACGAATGGATCGGAATGGTAGAGGCTGATATGTTGAATGAGAAGATCTTGTGAAGCAGTCGAGAAAATACACTGGGAGCATTCATAGATTGGTACCTGCTCCTCATCAACTTCCACCTTCCACACCTGAATTGTATCCTCCCCTTCCATAAATATATATAAATATGTTTTGAGTTCAGAAAGTGCAGAACGGAATAAAATTTTAAAAATTAATATAGAGAAAGAAAATCAATGTAAACTTACAATTTGATTTTTAGTAATCAAGACTAACATCTCGATCTTCAATTTCACAATTTTACCCTCCAACTTTGTTCCGTTCCACACTTTGACAAGTTCGCTAATCATCCACAAATAAGTTTAAATGTGTATTTAGGTAGGAGTCATTCATTGATTGGCGTTTCATTAAAATTGATGGCATGATTGAAAGTATGTGATCATTACTATTTAGACTCATATCTGCACTCATTACCAGATAACTTAAAAAAGAACAAAACCCCTCAAACTGACATCAGCTCTCAAATAAAAATAAAAAGTTTTAAGCTCACACTTTTGTCAAATATATAAATCTTAAAGATTGTGTGTGTGCGTGCCCTTGTGACACCCTGAAAATAATTATATTTAAAGTTGGTGGTGTTTGTGTCCCCAAATATTACCTATTTTGCCCTTTTTATGTTGACCATAATGCGTCTTGGCCAATTTAATGCTTCTTGCTTTTAATGTTGATAACTAATTTGCATGTTCAGCTGTAAAAATTACATTTTTTAAAATGACTGTGACTCATTCCTAAAATTATCTTTTGTGATCTTTATAAATAGGTAACTGCCTTTTTTTTTTGGGGGGGGGGCTTTTCATAATTAAATGCATAGTTAATTAACCAGCTTAATAATTAGATCACAGCATTGGAGTAAAGGGAAATAATGTTGTCTTTTTTTTTAATATTTTGAAAATCTAACAGATGTTATAAATTGTAATAAATTGTGTATGAAATATCTGATTACTAAAATGTTTGCATCCAGTGAGATGCTTTAACTATGAGTTTCATTAGTATCATTTTATAGTAGATGTAAACAAAACACTGAGTAGTTCAATGATGTAAAAGAGAACGATCTGGACCGGGTAATGTCAGGTACGAGAGTCATTCAATAAATAAGGTGAATTTTTAGGTATAAGGACTTCTAATACAGATAGAAGCTTACTCTTTTTTATTTTTTTTTTTGTTTTACTTCTTTTTCACATGGATTTAATTTCTTTTGCAGATTAAAAAAAACTTTGAGAGTTTTGGCGATTAACAAAGATGACCGACCAAGAAGCATGCTCCAGGATTGAACAGCGGTCAGTTATCAGGTTTTTGATTGCTGAAGGGTGCAAACCCGTTGAAATTCATAGGAGAATGTCAACTGTGTATGGTGCCACATGTTTCAGCCACAAAAATGTCTACAAGTGGGCTAAATTGTTTAAAGAAGGACGGAGCAGTGTTGAGGATGAAGACAGGCCTGGGAGGCCTACAGAAGTGAGGTCTCCTGAGGTGATCGAATCAGTCAATGACTTCATTCAGTCTGACAGAAGGGTGACAGTGGATGACATTGCAAGGACTTTGAGCTTATCTGTTGGGACAAACGCAGGGGTCATCAGTCAGAAGGAGTCATCTTGCATCATGACAACGCAAGGCCTCACACAGCAGCCCAAATGGTGCAGACCATCAACGAGCTGGGCTGGGAACTGCTCCCTCATCCCCCTTACAGCCCAGACCTTGCCCCTTCAGACTGTTTTGTCCCTTGAAAGCGTTCACGAGAGGCATGAAGTTTAAAAGTGACGATGAAGTCAAAAGTGTTGTGAGCGACTGGCTGAGACATCAGTCCAAAATTTTTTACGCTGAGGGAATACGGAAGCTTGTGCACAGATGGGAAAAGTGTGTGACAGTGCTGGGAGAATATGTTGAAAAATTTTTTAAAAAGTAAGCTTCTATCTGTATTAGAAGTCCTTATACCGAAAAATTCACCTTATTTATTGAATGACCCTCGTATCATTGCTAATTTGTTACAAGTGTTTAAAAAAAAAAATGGGACATTATATATAAAAACTAAAAGTAGACTAGAAAAGAGAATATATTTATTCTTATGGTTTCTTTGTAGGTTAAAAACAGAAGATTAATTGTTTTTTCTTGATTATAAGTTCTTTCTCTCTTTGAAAAAAAAAACGCCAATCATCTTGGGAATAAATGTTTCTTGATAATCACTAACATTTGCTCTCAGATATTCTGTTTACAGTAAAGAAATACAGAATTGTAAATACAGGTTGACCATCACCAATCAGTTATTCAGTTCAATTAGTAACCGCAAGATAAACTGGAGCTAATATATACACGAGCAATTTCAGATTTCCTTGGTCACTGCAAAGACATGATGGTTTTCATGGTGCCAGTTGTTGCAACCGCTGCTTTCAAATACTGCTACGGTATTTCTACTTGTCTTTTGTGCATTTCTATTATAACCTGCTGACATTTAGGCCCAGTCATGCTCCCAATGAATACAGCAAAGCATTTCTCATGGTGTAAAGCACATGTATTAAACCTTGTCTGTAACAGGAGACTGACTTTCATTTTGCCTTTATTAACATGAAGCATTTTAAAAGGCAGGATGAATTGGTTAGTTGTGACGTTATGTGTATTCTAAAATAACCATCAGCAATCAAGTAAAATCCTTTCGCCAGCACCCTCCAGACCCCAATAAGACCAGATTAGTAATAGGCAAACTGTATAATGAATCCTGTTAATTATTGAGAGACAGAGAGATAGAGTAGCACCAATATCAATTACTATTAGTAACAGTGTATATAACTAGTGTGATTAGACAGCAATTGGTCATTTAAAAATGTTTCATTGAAAAGTATACACATTCTATGTTTATTACTTTTAACCATCTTTTTATCTAAATTGCAAATAATGTTCCGCAAACATGGCTGCATGAAATACAGGGTGTCCATAAAATTTGTGTGCACTTTAAAAAATTTATAGCTTTATTTCTATTTGCAATAGAAATAATTAGTAAAAAGGATTAGAAAGAAGTAAATCTATATTTTTTAAGGTTTTATTGAAATTATATTTAAGTTTCCACATGTCCTCCATCATTACCAATAGAAAGGGTAATACGATTTTGCAGTTCACGGAAAACATTTGCCAACTGATTTACAGTAATGCCTGAAATCACATTAGTTATTTTAGCTATACTTAAAACTAGGTACATTAAACTTTATAACATTTTTTTACAGATTATTTCTATCGAAAATACAAATAAAGTTATAAAGTTTTTAAAGTGCACACGAAATTTATGGACACTCTGCATATATATATATATATATGTTGCGTTTAATCACGGAAGGAACTGACGCCGCTTGGTATTGAACCCATTGTCTACTTTTATATTTACATACACGGTATCCCTGAAACTGAGCACTTTAACCCTTAAATACAGCTTACTTTAAAGCAATATTTTTATCAGACACATATTCCCCCCATTATATATATATATATATATATATATATATATATATATATACAGGGTGTCTATAAAGTTTGTGTGCACTTAAAAAAAATATAACTTTATTTGTATTTGCGATAGAAATAATCTGTAAAAAAAATGTTATAATACAGTGTTTCAACAAGATGGAGCTCCTTGCCACTTTTCTCTGAGTGTTAGTTTCTAAATCAGGAATTTCCTAACAGATAAATCAGAAGGGGTGGACCATTTTATTGGCCTCCACGTTCGCCAGATTTAACTCCATTAGATTTTTTTATGGGGACATGTGAAAACAATTATGCAACCAAACCTCGTTCATTAGATTTGAAAGCTAAAATAACTAATGGGATTTCAGGCATTACTGTAAATCAGTTGTCAAATGTTTTCCGTGAACTGCAAAATCGTATTACCCTTTGTATTGCTAATGATGGAGGACATGTGGAAAATTTCAATAAAACCTTAAAAAATATAGATTTACTTCTTTCTAATCCTTTTTACAAATTATTTCTATCGCAAATACAAATAAAGTTATACATTTTTTAAAGTGCACACAAACTTTATGGACACTGTATTTAAAATTAAGGTTGTGTCAGAGATTTCAACTTACGTGAGTCATCATCAGGGGTGTGTACAAGTAAAGTAAGGTGAAGAAAATCAAAAGTGTTTTACGTGGTACATTTTAAAGTGGCATTATATTTACGAATTGAATTGGATATATCCAAAAGCAGGACAGCTATTTGGCTAAAAGTGAAAATAACAAGTGTGAAGATAACGTCTGTCATGCATGATGACTTTTTTTTTAATGCATTGGAGAATTCAAGGTTAAAAACATTAAATATTTTTATTAAAACCTTTATCAGTCTGAATTATTAATATTACTTCCGTTTCCACTGCATTCTTTTTCAAAGACTCAGTTGCAATAAACATAGTTAATTTCACTCAAAGTTGTTTCCTGTTGCCATAGCAGGATATGACAACACAACTATGAAATTCAAACAAATTCAAATTCAGGGATCAGAGTCACCTTCAGTGGCAGAGTAAACTTTTTGTACATCAAATGAAGTCACATACAGAGTAATAAAGGTTAATAAATCATTTTTGTTAGACATATATGCCTTAACTAATTTTTAGTCTTTTTTTAATTGGATTTAGGAAATATTTCATGTTATTTGCAAACATTTTTCAGTTTCTTTACCTTACTTGTAAACAATGCCTGATGATGACTCATTTAGTCAAAGGTTCAAGAACTGGTCTTGATTTTGTACATCTGTAGCAGCCAAGTTTGCAAGAGATTATTTGCAATTTAAAAAAGTTGGCTAAATTTAACAGACATAGAACTTTTCATAACACTATAATCATTTAGATCAGGGGTTGGAAACCTGTGGCACACCACACAGTTTCCAATGGCATGCAGCAGCAAATGACATCACAAAATCCAAACCAATGACTACTACAACGCAAAGAAAATATTTAGCTGTTTTAAGTATATATATATATATATATATATATATATATATATATATATATATATATATATATATAAAATACTAGCAGGCTTTGCACACTTGCTATTGCTTCGCAAAGTAAGTTATTTTCACTACTTGAAATCTTTGAAACAAAAATTTAAAATGAACATTTCATTCATAAATTGGCTTGTTATAGTTAAGGAAAGTTTTACAAATAGATGCCAACTTGTTGAAGGCCAAGCAAAATTCAAAGTTCAAACACTTTTCTGCACTATATAAGACAATATTCCTAAAAAAACTCTTTGATATGAAGCTCAAATAAATCTCTACTTGCCGGTCACTACCTGTGCTGGACTAGCTTGGACCAGCTATGACCAGCTAAGACACGCGGGTCTCCATGTTAAAAACTGACCTTGTGTCATAACCTGACTCAGTGAGGGGTCAAGTAAATACTGTGTGTGAATTCCTCTTCTGAGGGGTTTCTAACTTCAGTTGCGTCTCTGTCTTTGGGCAGAGTGCACTCAGGGACAACTCTGTCAAAGGGCAAGTGAAGAAAATTATACCGAGAGGTGCCCAGCCCTGGGGAACTAGAGAGACGGATCGGTGCTCACAATTTTTGTTCCTGGCCCAGGTGTATGTGATCAAGTAAATACAAATTGTTCTCTCAAGTCGTTTGTAACACCCTATTTATCATCTCTCAGTTGCGTCTCTGTCTTTGGGCAGAGTGTACTCAGGGGCGACTCCGTTAAAGGACAGAGTTGTAACTGAAGAAAATTATACTGAGAGGTGTCCAGCCCTGGGGAACAACTGCCTGAAGCGGAACCCCCTCTCATTGCACTGATGATTGCAGGGCCAGTGGGTAATTTTTATTCCTTGCCTGGGTGTTTGTGCTCGGGGCCCCACCTTAAAAATTGACCTTATGTCACAACTTGTCTTAGTGGGGAGACAGAGTAAATACCTAGTGTGTAAATCACTGTAAAGTAGAGCTGGGGCTGGGGCTTTTAAATCTCAGAATTTGTGAAAGAATTGAGCTCCAATTTCGCATTTATTCATGTAGATTCCATAATATAGGTTTTACTTAATTAGCTATTATGTTTCTCTAACTCTTCAAATGTTGAACATATAACTAATTCTAATTTCTATTTTCCCATCTTTACAATATATTTTATCTTGTAAATTGTCCCCTGTTCTGTGACATATGAAATAAAAATAATTGTTTGTACGGAAAATAAGGACCTACGTACATCAAATCGTCTTTAAATTAAGTGGCAGCAGAAGAATTATCATTGAACTTTTAAAAGGTAAGCTTAAACATTAATTCAATACTTAAATGCAGCGATCAATTTTAAGGTCTTCTGTAGATTATTGATGCCTATTGCATCTACTCCTCCCTAGCTATTGTTATGATGACCAAACCAAGAGTCCTCCACAGGAGCTAGCTTAAATGCTGCCCAATAGGGTGGCATTTAAACTAGCTGCAATTCTGGATACAAAAGGAAAATAAGAGTTACTCTCCTTGAACCATGAAAGCAATGACAATGGCTAGTATAATATATTAATATATATTTTCAACCTTGCATAATCTGGCAACCCTGAATCTGAGCTCAACAAAAATCGTTCCCTGTGCCTATCATTTCTAGGGCTTTTGAACGAGCCATGAATCATTGAAATTGGACCAGTGGGAGCAAGAAGTTGCTTGGACACACACAAGCACACACATACACTGTACTTTATATATAAGATATTGCAGAACAGGTATACTGACCTCGACTTATATAAAGATACGTATGCTTTTGGAACACTGAATGATTTTAAAACCCTAAGTTGGCACATAGTTAGCAAAAGGTTGCCGTCCCCTGATTTAGATGAAGTAAAGGATTCAGCCATCTTTACCCACTTCAAATAACCCCTAACTCTAGTTTTGTTTCCTCATATCTCTCCCTTTTTTATCTAAGCAATTTTTCATGTATTAAATAAATCTTTCAAAATAATCTCTTCTTCCACAAGTATTTTTCCATTATCTTTTGACCCATGTCCATCACAAAGAGGAAGCAAGAATCCCTACCCCAGGGAACCACAATTCAATAAGGATTGCTCTTTTGGAATTCAGTAAGCGATTATTTGAAAAATCCTTGTTCCATCAAGATGCTTTAGAATTACTTAAAAATGTTTTTCAGTGTCTCATGCCATAGTTTTTATTCAAACACATTAATTTGTAAATTATAGTCAAGTTTTGATGCCCCCTCATCAAGATTTTGGCGAAGTTATGATCTTCATTAACATGGAATCTCCTACTTACGAGCACTTTAAAATGTCTTTGAGAACTCATGGCAAACTGCAGCACAATGATCTATCTTTTGAAAGACACCAGATTTTGATAAATTCAATCATGAGTTTTGTAATCCACTTAAAACAACCAACAAGATATTTTCTCATATTCAATTTGTTTACAGTGAATTTAAATATAAACCAAACACTAATCTTCTCATAAAATGACTAAAATGAACCAGAAAGGTTATTTATAGAGAATAAAATATTCACACAGTGACTATAAAAAATACAGACAAAATTTAATGCAAAATAAAGATTGAATATATTTTAGAGTCAATGAAGCAATTTCCTGATAAGTAAAAATTTCTAACCAGGTTTTCCAATATCATTTATATACAAAAATTTTCAGAACCATTTTGTACAATGTTTAACACATCAGAACAAAACACTGACATTTTCTTAATGACAATGTCTATGGACGGACAAAAGAGTGAGGTACTGTTCTGGTGAAGGTCCCAAGTAAGAACTAAACTTGCACAAGCAACAGGGACTGTGGATCATCTGCATGTGTCTTCAGGAAGCTCGGAGATTTATTAAAGCATTTCTCAGTGTGGTACTTGAGTGATGAGCGCCACTTATAGACTTTGTTACATCGTCTGCAACGGTAGTGTTGACTCCCGTGCTGTCCACGCATGTGTGTAGACAATGAGTCTTTGCTGGAACAAGTCTGTTCACAGATCTGACAACGGTACAAGTCTGTACATTGGTTTTTGGTTCTCCCACAAAACCTCCGATGCATAACCAAACTCTTCTTAAAGCGGAATGTCAAATTACAGCGGTCACATTTCTCGGCCAGAATGCTGTGTCGATCAATATGGGTTTTATAAGTCCAGTAGCTATCAAAGCCACGCCCACATAGTGAACAGTTGAATAAAAATTTCCCCAGATGTTTTGAATTCATATGACTCTGTAAACCATATTGCGTCTTATACCGTTGACCACATTGCTGACAAGAGATGTTTCCAACACCGTGCTCAGAGTTATTCTTTTGAGTCCCAGAAGACTGAGGTACGCGTGTGGTCTGCGGGACTGGTTGTAGTTGAAGTGGCGGTGTCATGCCCAGAGAAATACTATTTGGTGTCTGTTGTACAGGATCTGGAGGGGTGTTAACGAATGGATCGGAATGGTAGAGGCTGATATGTTGAATGAGAAGATCTTGTGAAGCAGTTGAGAAAATACACTGGGAGCATTCATAGATTGGTACCTGCTCCTCATCGACCTCCACCTTCCCCACCTGAATTGCATCCTCCCCTTCCACTGAGGCTGAAAGTTCCTCTAGCTGCTGGAACACAGTGTTTGGTTCTTCCAAGGATGATTTCGACAGCTCTATAGTGGAAATAAAACATAATTGGAAGAGTTCATGTCAATCTCAACATTAAGAGACTGAATAAAAATATTGTAGACAAAAGGTGAAAGAGTGCAGAGATGAAAAGAGACGAACAAAACAGATATGGAAAAAAAAAAAATTAAAATGGACTAAAAATATAAAAAGTGAGATAATTGAGAAGGATTTATAAATATCAGAGAAAAATATATTAGGGACAATTTGTAAGAGACTTTGTTTTATTTTTTACAAGAATAAAAAAAAACGTCTGCTTTTCATGTTGACCTTGAGCATCCAAGAAAGAACTTAACAGCCAGATGATGCTTTCTGCAGGTACTCCCATAAAATTGCTAGAAAATTAACATAACATGTTGAAAAAATACTCCAAACTTAATGAAAAAGTTCTTTTGTCAAAATATTTATGCTATTATTAAGAGGGAAGATCAAAGTATTTTTTTTAACATTTAATTAAATTTTTGACTCCTTTTTAGAACATTCAAAATTTTGATTACAAATTTGTTTTTCTTGCATCAGCAGAGGGACTATAAATTAACATATCAAATTTTAGTGTATTTTTTGCAGTGAAAGACATTAATTTGGAAATTCTTGCAAAAATAATATAATTGTTGGGTTTAATGAAACGTTCAGGACTTATTCACAAATGAATGAAATTATTTTAGAAATGTTTTCTTTAGAAAATATTGGGGAAAAATATATATATATTTTTTTTTTTACAAGTTTCACCCCACTTAATTTTATGAAAATGAGAAATTCATTAAGATAATTTCTAGTGACTATATTAGTTAAGAGCAGAACTCTTTGGAGAATTTTAATCATCAATTTTTTATTTTTGTAAAATCAAACTTCGTCTTACCAAAAATCTGCTCTGAATTATAAAATAAAAAACAAAATAAAACTATGACATTATTTAATTAGAAAAAGCTTTTAATTGCTTTTAATAATATCTTTAGAAAAAAACTTTCGATGACAAAAAGTATTTTTACAAGATTTGTTTCCATTTCTTTCACAATATTAATTAGAATAATTTATAAAGATTTAAAAATCTTTTAAAATTCAGTTTCAATATTGTAAGTTTTAGGGGATATTGTTATGAAGCAAAACTATATTTACTAATCATATATCATAAAGCTTATTACATTCTGACAACCCCTAAATACTTTTTTTAAAGTTTTGAATTGTTTTTATATGTATTAATGTGCTGGTTTTTGTAGATATGGATGACCATACACAACATTATCAGAAAATAACTGTGATAACTATAGTAAATTTATTCTCTAAAATTCAATAAAACAGATTACAGAGAATATTTTCTTAAATTCTTAAGATGACTGACTACTTAAATGGCACTTGCATAATATTCTTCAATTATAATTTTTCGGGTAAAGATCCATTGAACAACATTAGATAAAAATCCATCTGTCATTAAGCTGTCACTGGAGTTGTTCAAAAGCTGTCAATATAAAAAAAAACAGCTACTGTCATGTTAAAAAATGCATTTCTGCAACATTTTAAACCTAAAGTAAATATCAAATCAGATTACTTTAAATCAGCTAATATTCCTCAAATAAAGTTTCAGAAAAGTATATTTTAATTTTTGGAAGATTTTTTAATTTAAGAGATTTACATTTTTATAACAGTTTGCTAAAAATGGTGTGAAATTCAAAATATTTAAAAATTTCAAAACAAAAATTTCTTCCAATTAATTTTGAAATATAGCATAGTATTTTGTTTATAGGAAATAATAAATTTAATCTCTCAGCTTCAAATTGAAACTAAAATAAAAAGCATCAAGAAAGATTTTTCATTATCAAAAATTCTTTTTAAACCTGAGGTATCACATTTTTGTGGAGGTATCTAGATGTGTGTGTAGAAATCAATTAACAAAACTGGGTCAATTGTTCTGACGAACTTTCCTATATGGTACCTTGACTCCATGTACTAGACTGGTGACAAAATCTCAACAAGTTACAATTTAAATTACTAGATGTAACCATAATTTCCATGCTAACAGTTTATTTTCTCACACTTCTCGCTTGTAGAACTCTTTTCAATCTTCTTACTTTCCAGTCAAGTTTGGTTTTCAAAAATTTAAATGCAATGTCAATCATTATCATCTTTCTTCTTAATTCCTGTTCTTTTATTTTTCTCTCTTGAATAATGTTTTTCCTTGTCTTATATTCTTTCACAATTCAGTAAAACCTGCATTTTAGTGGCTTTATTGCCTTGCATGGATTGAAAGGATTAAAAAACAAAAAGTATGTGACAAATTTCTCCATTTTCTTTTGACAGTTCTTTACACTTATTTCCTTATAATTTTGGCTCTTGAGCTTGAATGAAAAGATTGCAAAATCAACAGAACAGATCAGATGTCAGTCATATCATTTTGGTAATTTACCAATTCAAATGTCAGTGTAATGCTGACTCTGTACATAAAACAGGTTAAAGGTCAATCAACATGTATAAGAAAGGGCAAGGTGGTCAATTTGCCTTGGTGCATGAATTGTTTGGACATTTGATTAAAAAGCAGCCATATGCCCAGTGTTTACAACTGAGACATGTCCTCAGTACTGAGCAAGGCTAATCTGAATTTCATTTGAAGGTAGTGAATCTGTTTACATTAAGTCTGACCAGCCAGCTCTCTATAAGCAGAAGGAATGTTTGGTAGGCTAAAAGGTAATTAGCCATATATTTTTCAAATAACATTTGGTCCTGGGTGCTCATTTTTAGTCATTGTGCTCATTTCTTGTCTTCAATCTTAGCTCTGGTGAGAGGATCGATAAACCAGTTTAACTTACTTTTTTTCTTCTTTTTAATAGTGTTATATTTCATTCAATATTACCAATTTACAATAATTTTTTTTTTCTTGTTACAGACCTCCTTTTTGTTATAAATATTCTTCTTTTTAAAATGTCTACTTTTATCACTTTAGCTACAGAACAATTAAAACAAACGTCTAAAGATATGTGACATGTCTGGAGGAAAGCGCCAAATTAAGCAGCAGAGAGAGAAGCATCTAAAGAGAGACGAGAACTTATCCAATGATGATGATGATGACAAGACAGGATCCAATGATGATGATGATGATGATGATGATGACAAGACAGGATCCAATGATGATGATGATTGTCAGGATTAACACATTATGAAAAGTATTAACCAATAAGACTTTTCATGAATTGCTTCAATACGCAATATAAACCTGCACCCTAACCCTGCTTCTCAGAGTTCAAAACAATTTCGGAAGGGCCTGTTTGATCTACACATATGTACAAACGCACGCACACAAAGGAAGAGATGATCCACAAATTATCAACTAAGGCGTTGTCTACACACTGACAGGCATATTAGACTGACCATCAGAAAATAAATCTGTGCACACATTTTACACCGCACGACGTACACTTAATTACTTTATAAAATAAAATTCCCCTGCAAGGAAAACTGAACATTTTTTATTATTGTATATTTCTGTAAAGAATGCATAAATGTTTTTTCAACTGACATTCTGCTTCTACTTTTCCTTCAGAGAATAAACATTTTTATGTTTCATTTAAAAAGATATTGCTGCTGTTGTTGTTAAATGTTTGGAATCCCGGCCCTCAGATAAGAAAAACCTTGGTAGATTCCAGCAGTTCTTTCACCTCACGAAAGTTTTCTCATTCTCTTTCACTCCAAGTAAACCCTTGAGTTTTAGTGGCATTATCACCTTGCTGAGGTGAAATGACTAAAAACAAGGAAAAAATTTCTTTGATTTCATATATATATATATATATATATATATATATATATATATATATTCGAGATGTATATTCAGTGAAAATAATAAAAATATATAAATTATACCAAATAAACCTTATGACTAGATTAGACATACCAAAAGAAAAATGGTGGCAATACTTTAATAATTTCACTGCCTTAAATCAAAAAAAAATGTTTATATTTATATACAATACTCCATGAATCATAAACAATTTTTGATTGATAATTTGTCATGTAGAAAAAGCGTTACATACACACACACACACACACCAAATTAATGTTACTCTAGGTCATCAATGTTACTGGGATCTCATTATCTCCGTTTATCTATTGGACTTTTTCAAAACAAAGCAGACATTAGAGGCTTTGTGAAACTAAAAACTCATCATACCTAATTGATGGAAAAGAGGATAGAGATTCAATTCCTGTTGGTGGTTCAATCTTTTTTTAGTAGGATTTCTTAACCTAGGTCAGTTGTTATTAATTTCACTGTTTAGGAAAATAAAAATGAACAGGAATAGCAACTCAAATATGTGTAGCCAACATTTATAATGTATATATATATATATATATATATATATATATATATATATATATATATATACCCAAGTAGAATACATGAAAGACTTGGGTAATGGGATTATGAAGTCATGATATCTGGTGCATATGTCAGACAACAGAATATATTACAACCAATCTGAAACAATTTTGTCCACTTGCCCAAAGAACCAAGTGGTCTGGTGTTATCTTGATAGAATATTAAACTGTCTCTTGAAAAATTTCAGATCCATTCCAAAAAACATATTACTATAATTTGGTCTAATAATAAGAAGTACTTGTTCAAATCAATCCTTTGGTTCTCTGAAAGGTGTTCATAGCAGAGAAATTTCACCATTTTTGGATCCAAACAACAGCTCATAATGGTTCATGCAATGGTGTCTTTCACATTGCTACATTCCATTCTCATTACTAATCCCAATTTGTTAAATATAATCACATATAGAAATATGTGTGATTATATTGTTTGCTTCAACTGTTTGCTTTTTCACTAATGTGGAAGCCACACATCAAAGAGACTAACATCACTTTTAATGCTTGATTTACATAATTTAAAAATGTTGGCTGGCTGCCTTGCACATCACATTCTCAGTTACTGTCTTGATTGTTTTCAATGTAGACTAACCAACCATGGACCATCAGTTAGTCAGTCAGAAATCTCAAAAACAAAACTTTGCAAACTCTTTTTGACATGTTTGATCATTTACAGCACCTTCTCCATAAATCTGTTTTATTTTTTGCATGTGAGTCACGTTTTTACATTAAAAATGCTTAATATGCTAGAAATGTTACTTATTTTCTTTCACCTGCACGGTCAAAACTAATGAACAATGCAGTTTTGGCAAAATGTTTTTAAAAGTACACCAGGATATTACAATAGAATTAAAAGTAAACTAAAAAGTAATTTTTATAAAAAGTTAAAACTAAACCATCCACATGCCATCAAACCACAAAAGGAAACAAACTTTCTTGGTTAGTTCATTGTTATAAACCAGCAAGAATTGCAACAATAAAGATTTTGTTATTTATGACACACAAAAATAATGTTAGAAATAAGTTTTCCAATTATATAAAGAAGTTTGCACAACCAATCATTTCCCAATACCTGATAATCTCTTTCTTGACAGGCAAAACTATTTCTTTCCTAAATTCCTATCATAAAAGGGCCACAAATTGTATAAAAAGAAAAAAAATTAAATACAACATATATATAATTAAAAATAATTAGATAAACATGATATATATTATAATAACTATAATATTTGATATCAAAAACATGGAACAATCTTTTAAACAAATGCCAGCAATAATTGGTACAAATCCTACAACAAATATTCATATGTGGAATGAAATTCTACGCAAATCGTCAGGTACGCCGGCATACCCTGACGATCCACATAGGTGAAACCTACGTAGGTTTGCCTGGCTCTTTAGGTCCATAGTTAGATTTGCTCTACTTAGTGTGTTGAGCACTTAGTTACTTTTCCTTTACTCGTGTTGGAGGTTTTTTTTCTTTGGACTCTGAGCTTGGATTCTGGACGATTGTTTTCGCCTCAATTACATGTTCTTAGTTCTTTCTTTTTTTTATCCCTTATTTTTCCTTGGGTATTGGTTTGTTCAGCTACAAGCCAAAACACCTGAAGTTTTTCCAAACGAGTATAATTACTTATATTTATAAGATTATTATTATAATATATATATATATGTGTGTGTATGTTAAACTTTTCAGATAGAGTATATTTGTAAAAGGACAATATGAAAAAAGACAAAAG
The DNA here is from genome assembly GCA_964036315.1 of Acanthosepion esculentum. Classification (NCBI taxonomy): domain Eukaryota; kingdom Metazoa; phylum Mollusca; class Cephalopoda; order Sepiida; family Sepiidae; genus Acanthosepion; species Acanthosepion esculentum. Next base: position 100,574,013 of record OZ038500.1, read on the forward strand.
GAAAACTTATCTTAGCTGACATGTTGTGTCCTCTGAGGGACTTTATCATTTGCCTTGATAAAAATCACTCAGAGGATGAAACGCATTGGCTAAGATAAGTTTTCCTTCATATATATATATATATATATATATATATATATATATATATATATATAAAGAGAGAGAGAGTTGGGATGAAGTATAGATCAAATGTGGATAGGAATACAGCAGAATGATAAAATAAAAAGAACAAATAGGAAATGTTTATCAATTTAACATGTTTCACTTTTATTAAAGCTTCATTAGATGAGACATCTCATTGTCTGATGAAGCTTTTATAAGAGTGAAACATGTTAGATTGATAAACGTTATATATATATATACGTGGAGGCACGGTGGAGCAATGGATAACGGCTTGGATTGAGGAATCGGAGAGTCGAGTTTGAATTCCAGTCGAATCTATTACATTCACTTACATGCTAATACCCTTGAGAAAGGTGTGAATCCTCTTCTTCTCCCTCCAACTATGGGTAAATAGCAGGACAGACTGGGTTCTATAGCCTTGGATGGCAACTGGTCTAGGAGAAGGACAGCTCTGAATTCAAAACCTGCGAAGGGTCGTTTGTGGCATTCGCTGCACCAGGTCCCTGTATTCGTCCCTCCAAAAAGTGTGGATGGCCCTGCACAAAGCCTTCACCACTATAATCAAATCTCATGTGTTGGTGTCGGGCTTTCAGTTTCTGAGAACTGATCTACTGGACCCTCATACGTCAAGTTCGACAGGAGAGTCCATCATATATATATATATATATATATATATATACGTACACTAATAATAATGAATATACATTTATACTAAATTTTCATTTTTTGTCTATTACAATTGGAAACTCAGAGTTGTACCAAACACTGAAAAACAAATGTATATTTTTAGCAGAAGTCTTAGCTTGTACCACCAGCACCCACTTTGCACTTATATGTGAGAGGCAAAGAGAAAACCCAGCCTTCATTTCCATTTTTAAGAACATGCAATAATAAAAAAAAAAGACCCAAACTCATCATATATTTGAAAAACAAAAAACTCATTATTAATCTAAAACAGAATCTATCAACGCCTAGAATAGAACAAATGTGAAACATAAATCTAATTTCCATAAAACTTTCTTAAATAATCACAACCAGCAAATAGTTATTCATTTCTTCATTGAAATCATCCATTTATTTGCAATAAAAAATGTTCTTTTAAATTTCAAAGACTAACAGAATATCAAATACAAAAGTTTATAATTTCAAAAACTGTAAAGTGACAAATTATAGAATTATTTTACAAGACTTACAAGAAAGTATCACTGATAAATTTAGAATCTTGCAGCATTTATATATATATATATATATATATATATAGATATGTGTGTTCCAATTGTAAAGTAAATTTTCTCAGTTTATTGTGAATAAACATTGAGTGCACTTTTGTGAGTCAGTTTTATCATATTTCAAATTCTATGTTGTGTTAATAGGACTCATCTCTGGATTATACCAACGGATTACTACCTATATATATATATATATATATATATATATATATATATATATATATGTGTGTGTGTGTGTGTGTGTGTGTGTGTGTGTGTGTGTAATTTGACAGCAACTTTTCTTTTAAACATGTTGTGTTGAATGTCAAAGACAACATAGTCCTGCATATTCTCTTTTGAATTTTCTCATATTTTCTAATGAGACTTTTTATTTGAAAATTATATAGAAATACATCTTATGGACAATATTTATTTCAATATAATTTTCAAATAAAAAGTCTCATTAGAAAATATGAGAAAATTCAAAAGAAAATATGCAGGAGTATGTTGTCTTTGACATTCAACACATGTTTAATATATATATATATATATACATATATATATATATATATACTTTATTTCAGGATATTACACCAGAAACATGTCAAAACCACTATGCAATTGCAGTTGTGCTTCAATGCAAATAGTGCATCTCACCAAGCGTTAATAAAAAACTGGTAAGCACACAATTTATTGAGATTTAAATGCAAGATGCAACGTCTTCTTCCGAGAAAAACAAAAAGGAGTAAGGAAGAAAGGAAAGGGGGTGATTTCAGGGTTTATTTGTTTTTACCCAGCTCAACCAATCTTTTTTTTTCCCCTTTTCTTGGAAGAAGAGGATGTATCTTGCATTTAAATCTCAATAAATTGTCTGCTTACCAGTTATATATTAACGCCTGGTGAGATGCGTTAATTTGCATTGTAACAAGACTGCAATTGTGTAGCAGTTTTGACATGTTTTTGGTATAATATCCTAAAATAAAGAATATTGCTCTACTTTGTATTCGGCCCTCATTTAAAGTAAATGTTACGAACATTGGAATTGTACTATATTTGTTCTCATTTTATACATATATATATATACACATATATATATATATTGGCATCAAATATAGATCAAATATCGATTAGAATCTGACAGAATGATAGGATAAGGAATAAACAGGAAATGTTTATGAATTTTTAATAGAATTTATATCATTAAAAAGAAAAGGAATTAGAAATCAAATTTTTACAGAAAGAGAATTTGATTTTCAAATTTATGTTTATTACAGTTCATTCCTGTAGCGGAAAAAATATCAAATTTAAGAAAATCTACATAGTTTTTAGATTAAACTATATTGAAAATTTATGAAAAAAAAAAAAAAGAATTATTGATATCTATTTTTAAGATTTTAAAATTTCATCACTTTTCTTTTAAAATTCAAAATCTTTTCTTTTTTATGATTTTCCAACAGACCTAAAATGTTTTCAGACACTAGCATTTTATTAATGGAGAATGTAAGAATAGTAAACCACTGTTTTTAGACCTGTTCTCAGTAATGAGGAAGGTTCATATGGATTTCCATCTAAAGGTCTTCGAGACTATATATATTAAGTCTTTCCCACCCTCTCTCTGTAAATAGTAAAAGTGACTTTAAAGCCTGAAAATTACCATCCTTTGATGATTATACATAAATAAAATCCTGCCATTGGTATTTTTCTATTTTATCACTTGTGCACATTCTATTTAGCGTTCTAACGAGAGACAAATGAACAGCATTTAAACTTTCTTTTCTTTTGCCCATTTTTGTTTTTATTTACTTCTTTATGGTAACTATAGAAATGTTATATTAATCTTTCCTTTGATATGTCTATTTTTAATGCAATTGTTGAGATACAAAAGGCGATTATCTCACTTTGATGAAGATAAGTCACATGGGTCATCACATGATGACTGCTTAGTGGTGTCACTTCATACAGTGACAAGAGTGGCCAGTCATTCAGTTTGTTTACAGCAGCCAAACTGAGCAGTTGCTTTTTTTTTTTTTTTTTTTTTTTTTTTTTCAGACGATTACAAGTACAGGCGCCATTTCCCTCTTTCCCAGATATAGAAACAAACTCTGCCTAACAGTCCTCAATTTGGGAAAATACAAGACTCGTCATTTCCACTTCCACTATGTCTGTTTGTTTTGTTTTGGGAGGTTATGTAATTCTAGCAGAACTTTGGGTTGCTTCATAGCCCATGGTGGAATACTGACTGCAGTTGTTTCATGTATATTTGAGAATGTGACGCCTAACTCTTCAGTAATGGATTTCCTCCCGAATCTGTAGGGTTGCATAGCATTATCTTTTTGTCAAAATAGATCACAGTATATCATTTCAAAGGTATACTGCTGTAAGCTGGGTTAGAAGGGCATGAATTTTACATAGTACTGTAGTGCCAGTTTAGTGCACCATAAATGTGGAAATGTTTCATTAGCTTCTCTGGATAAGCTCTCCACGGGAGACCTTCTAAAAGCACCAAGTACTAATCTGAGGCCTTGAGAATTTTTAGGGATGACTTTCTGACTGCCCCATATATGAAACTAGCATAATACGGTTTGGAGCAAAGTAGTGATCTGTATAACATGATTAATGTTGGTCAATCTACTCCCCTATTTATTATGGGCTACTGCACACAAGAGTTGTAGGGCTTTGTTACATTTTCAAATATTTTAGATCAGAAATGAACATTAACTTTTTATTAAAGATAATGCCGAGAAACTCGTGTTGTTCCACTACTGGGATTTCTACTCCATCTAATTTTTAATATGGATCATTGTGCAATTTTCTTAATTTGCAGAAATGTAGGTCATTTGTTTTTAATTCTGGAAAACTTAAACCCATTTTCAGTAGCCCATTTATGTATTTTATTGAGACATTATTGGAGTTGTCTTTCTTTGGTATTCATATGTCGAAAACTGTACAGAATTAGAAAATCATTGACATATAGAGAGCTTCTCAATCAGGAGCTTAGGGTTTTAACCATGGAGTTAATTTTTACTCAAAAAAGTGTCCTTGAAAGAGTGCTGTAGTAGTGAGAGAAAATAAAATAAAAATGTCAACTTAAAGCAGCAACAAACGTCTGCAACAGATTTCTTCTGTCTCTCGACCGCAACACTTGTAGCCAAATCACAGTTCAAATGATAGTCTGTTGTAACAGTCCAACAAGAAAAGTAGAAACAACAAAATTGGGTTACACGTCCAACCTTCACTTCTCACTAGCAAAAACGCGTGTTCCTCTCCCTAGCTCAGAAAATATTCTGCTTTTATAAGCGAAAAACAACGGCTTCTGTTCACCAAGAGATTTTTTTCTGATTGGTCACGCCATTCAGAGGAGGGAAGAAAATTAGCATAGATTCTAGTCATTGAAGTAGATTTTTGCTAACTACTTTTTGGTAATTTTTCTTCGGCAGATCGCACACAAAACACAAACTTTTTTCCGAGGTAACTGATTATCTCTTTCAGTACAAGAGCTTCCTTGTGGAACGTCTTCTTGATCTTGCAGTTCTGATAACATTCTTCTTACACGGACTTGAAACATCCAGTCTTTCAAGAAATTCCCTATGAATTAAATCAGCCTTCCATTTTAGACCCTGTTCATGCAGATCTTTCAAGATACCAAATTTCTATATTGTATCATACACCTTTTCTAAGTAAAAAAAACTGCTATGAGATGTTCTTTCTTAATGAAGGCTTCCCTTACAAAGGTTTCGAGATGTACTAAGTGATACATAGTACTTCTTTTTTTCCTAAAAGCACATTGGTAGTCATTGATTAGGCTGTTAGTTTCCAAGCACCAAGTCAACCTGTTGTTGAACATTCTCTCCATAGTTTTACATAGGCAGGTCGTTGGTGCTATCAGCCTGTATCTTTCAGGGTCTGTGTCATCCTTCTCCAGTTTTTTTGAATAGGGATGATGAATGACTGTCTCCACATATCTGGGAAGTTGCCATTTGTCCATATGTTGTTATACAAATTTAATAACAGGTGTAATGATTTGTTTGGCAACAGTTTTATGAATTGATAGTGGATATCATCTGGTCCCACAGCTGCATTGTGGGCTTTCTTTAAAGATTCATTTAGTTTCTCTATAGTGAATGGTAGGTTATAGCTCTTAGCATTATTTAATTTTTGTTTTTCCGCTTTTCGTTTGAGCTTCAGAAATTGGCAGATGTTTTTTTTTTGGAGGTTGTTTTGGCTAATTGTTCAGCGATATCCTTTTTACTGGTTATTTTACGGTTATTTATCGAGAGTTGTTTTATAGCGTTAGAATTATGTTTACCAGCTATTTTCCTTATGATATCCATACAGATTTCGTCTTTGTGATAGAATGAAGTCTGCTGACAAAGTTTATCAATATATTTTTCTTTCTTTACTTATTTTCTGTGCTTCTGCTCAAAGTTACTTAAATTGTAGCAAATTAGAGGCTGAAGGCTGTTTGTTGGAATCTCTCAAAGCTCTTCTTCTCAGCCTGATAGCTTCTTCACACTCATCACTGAACCAAGGTCTGTTACGGTTTTCTTTTGTACTAAAAGTTTTGGAATGCATTCCTTTGCAATAATTATAAGGATTTCCATAAACTGTTTTAAGTCCTTGATGCATTTACCTTCAGCTAGTTTATCAGAACATTGATTTTAAATTCGTCCCAGTTCACTCTGCATAACTTCCAACGGCTTCTGTTCACCAAGAGATTTTTTCTGATTGGTCACGCCATTCAGAGGAGGGAAGAAAATTAGCATAGATTCTAGTCATTGAAGTAGATTTTTGCTAACTACTTTTTGGTAATTTTTCTTCGGCAGATCGCACACAAAACACAAACTTTTTTCCGAGGTAACTGATTATCTCTTTCACTACAAGAGCTTCCTTGTGGAACGTCTTCTTGATCTTGCAGTTCTGATAACATTCTTCCTACACAGACTTGAAACATCCAGTTTTTCAAGAAATTCCCTATGAATTAAATCAGCCTTCCATTTTAGACCCTGTTCATGCAGATCTTTCAAGATACCAAATTTCTATATTGTATCATACACCTTCCAATACAGATAAACCTATTGCAGGGTAGCTGCCACTATATGGATATATGCAAGTTGGAGTTTTGTTGTTATAAATCCATAAATCATTGTTGTTAATAAGAGTTTCTAAAGTCCTTCCCTTTTGGTCTGTGTCTTTACAGCCCCATATCGTGCTGAGACAGTTAAAGTCCCCTAGTATAATAAATGGTGCAGAGAGTTGCCTTATAATTTCATGAATTACGGCTTCATTTACTCGTTCATTAGGTGGGATATATACAAATGTTTACTGACCTATGTAGGTCACCTGTAAAGTAGTTGTCAAATTTATTTTACTTTAAGGTACATCATTCCTAACTAGGATAGATGTACCGCCACCAGATGCACAAAGCCCAGTGTCATGTGTGTAGTTGTATTACTGCTATTCTTTTATATTCATTTTTGTCACCTTGCTTAAAGAAAGTTTGATGGTGACAGGTGTGTTATTAACAGAAGTAGTTCATTTACCTTTATTCTATGGCAGTTCCATTATCTTATGCACGGCTGTTTAAACATTTTCAGCCTTGAGCTTATGTGGTTTTGATTTCTTTTTCCTAGGTTTTCATTTTGGAGGTTTTAGCCATTTGCTGGTTCTGGCTTTCCACCTCCATCTTTTCTAGTTCATCAAATCAGTTTTGCATAGGAATTTGGTTGTTGTGGACTTTCGACTTTTGTTTGGCTTATTCTATTATTTTGGGAGATAAGCTTTTTGGCCTGTCTTTCCTGGGTTTTGATGGATGGATAGGAGATCACTGTGACCTTTGTTTAGTATGAGATTTGGTATTTTTAGTAGGAGTGGTCAGTGTTTGAGTTGTCATTTTACTATTTGTTTTTTATTTATTTATTTCAGTTTTTTCATTGTCCTTCTTTTCCAGTTCAGCCTGCACCATTTCCTTGGAATATAGACTTTTTATTTCCCCGTTATTTATAGACTTTTTATTTTCCGTTATTTTTGCGTAGGAAGGGCATTTCATGTTACATTCTACTACTTTCCTTGCTTCTGAAAATGAGATGTTTCTTATATATTTTAATTCGGCAATGTCACTTTTTTCTAGAAATCACATGTTCATGAGTCTGCTGGATGGCTCTCCTGGCAGTTAGCACATCCTATTTCCTCGTGACATTCTTCTTCAGAATCGTCTGAATCCCTTTGGCCACATTTTCCACATGTTGCTAACTCCTGCAGCTATCCCTAGGATGTCTAAATGTTTGGCACCTAAAGCATCTTAGTGGAGCAGAAATATATAGTTTCACTGGCTCAATATTATACCCTATTTTTATTCTGGAGGGCATTTCAGGTGGGTCAAAGGTAAAAATATATGTGTCAGTTATAATTGTTTCTCCTTTTCTTTTAATTAAGATTCTATGGTAATTGCTAACCCCTTGGCTTCCTGAGGCAAATGTAATTTTCTCAGGCGTGGCCAAAGACAATTCCTTGCTTTTAATGACTCCCTTAGAAGTATTCAATCTTGCATGAGGGAAGGTTTTAATTTTGATATTATGAAAGGTCTTCATCTTTATTATATTTTCTGTGTGTTTCCTCTGTTCCACCTCAACCAACAAATTGCCATCTCTCAACTTTCTAACTGTTTTATCCTACTGGATAGTACCTTTTCAATCAAGAAAAGGGAAAGTTTTGCCAGCAGAGTTTCTTCTAAGGACAAGAGCACTAAAAATCTTGGAAATTCCATATTAATTTCTTTTTCAGAATCAGAGTCTGAAAGACATCGCTTGGCCTTTTTATTTTGATTATTTTTGTGTATTAAGATTCACTGCCTGTGCTCCCCACCCACCTTGGGGCCAGACATTGAGACCGTCAAGGGGGAAACCCAGTCAACTTGATAGGTCAGGGCTACACAAACCAATATACTTGTATTCAAGAGAGACTCTGAGCACCCATTAAACCATTTGTTACACTTCTCAAATACATGTACAAACTGGTATACCTACAGCCATGTCTAAGTCTAGATCTCTTTAAACTAAATGACCGTCAGCCATCACCTTCTAACGCCTATAAATTGGATAGAAATGGTACTTTATCCCAGTGTATATTTCAGGTATTGTATTTAATTACAAAGTACTCCATAAATTGATATAGCTATAGGCACTAGGGGTTGTCATGACCATTGGACTGATCAGATTGGGCGTCTCTGACTGCCTGTCTAGTCCAAGTAAGAGCCAAAGTGGTCTGTTGGAAATCAGAAGTAACTCACCCTGAATCCTGAAGCCAAACATTATGGATTGTGGCTTCATTGGTGTAGAGGTGCAGTTGGTGTATTCTGAATCCCTGCTGACAGGGCACCAGCCTGTTTGAATATGGAGTCTTAAACATGGCTTCTCCAGACAGAAGTATCTCCATATTATATATAAGACCTTTCCTTTTTGTTTCTCCTTACACTCTGCTTTGCATTTATATATGATATATTGTTTTCTGCATTGTATATGTCTTAGTAGTATAAAAGTCTCCCTGAGAATCAAGCATGTTTTTTATTCCTTTTCCTATCAGCCATTCTGTTCCATCCATGAAACATGGTGTTATTATATCACGGATATAACAATGCCCATAATGGGGGAAATACAAATGGGACAATAAACCTTCTTACATAGGTCTCTCCAATTATACAATTATTAAAATAACATTTTATCTAATCAGTGTCTACAGAAGCAGTATCTTTATGCAACACATTAAGTCTTGAAAAATTCCAACAAAAAATAATCATCATCTTTGAAGAGGATATCTTTTTAACCACTTTCATGAGAAATAAATTAACTATAAAAATAAATTTCTTACTTTTTGCTTAAAAGAAAACCAATAAAAGATGTTTTTTGCACATACATGTTTGCATGTTAGCAATTTTTATGGGCAAAAAAATATTCCCTTCTTTATTATTATTTAATAGCAAAATTCCAAAGGTTTCCACATTAGTAAAATAATACAGGGGCTAAAAGATTTAGAATTACATTTCCTTTACTTTAATTGGCATATATGTTTTTAGTAAGCTTCTTAAATATTTCATGTTGACTATTTTCATTTTTATCAATCTTGGTCTACCTTACATTGTTGATTACATGATACAAACTTAAATTTAAGTACGTTTTTAAACTTTCATCCAAACATGCTGAAAGGAACAAACACCAAATAAAAATAAGTCTATTTTTTGATATAATTCTAAGTAAAATGGAAATAATATTTTGATATTGAATTATATTTGACAAATATCAACAAGTCATTATTATGATTTGATATTCAGGTTAATTTAGGATTTTAGAAAATATCAACACACTGAGTGCCAACCACAAGATAACTTGATAGTTTTTATGATGTTGACTACAAGTTATCTCATGCTTCATATTTCCCGATATATTTTTATCTTTGGGCAACAACAACGAGTTTATTTACTGTGATACTTTTAGTGTGAAAACAATGTTAAGACATTAGTTGAAGCTACAAATCAACTGATAAAAAGTATGGCTATTAAAAAGTTGGCATTTGAAATCAGATTTCATAATTGATTTCTGACAGTAAACGTGTTAAAATAAAATGGTTTAAATTATTTCCTGTATGTAAGTATTTTGCCTTGTAATGACTGCCATTATGTTACTTCCTCCTCAATTAAAACTTTAAAAGAAGATATCTAAACTACTGCAATACGTTTTTAAAATTTTAATAAATAATTCTTTGATCCATGACCCGTGATCAACTATAGTCAGGTTATTTCAGAGTTATGTCCCCTTAAACGTAAAACACCTTTCGAGGGACAAACTTTGTATATTTATAAGAGTATTATACAAAGATAAGAAAAATGTTTCTTTTCACAAAAGAAAATAATGGCTATGTGATGTGATGACAATAAAAGTAATTACTGCAGAATATCAACAAACTTAACTGTTCATATAATAAAGCGAGGTGCCTGCAAAGTTCTTTGTAATTCTCTTCAGACAAAAATCTATATAGCAAAACCACTCTACCATGAAAATTCTACTTGAACCAACAACAGGTAATGAATACCATATATACTCGTGTATAAGCAGACTTCAAGTATAATGCAATGTGTGAATTTTAACCTCTCCATAAAAAGATTTACCTGTGTATAGTGCAACTGGTCACTGAAAACGTATATTTAACCTCTTCCAAAAAATTACTTATAGAACAACCAAATATTTTTTGCATAAAATCTGATCATGGTAAATATGATTTAAATGTTAATTTTTTTTTTTTTAATTTTCATAAAACAACATCGAGAAAGTTTATACAATGAAGATAATGCTGACAGTATTTCTAAGATGATGTTCCGTTATGATAAAGGAAGGAGGATATGGTTTTAGACGAACACCTCCTGGAATCCTGATAATATAGAAAAATCAATGGGAACAATAAGAATGAAAATAATTTGTTTTGAAAAGTGAGATAGCAAAATTAAAAAGTGATACGCAAAAAAAAAAGTAATATTATTGGAATAAGTTAATGATTTGAAACGACAAAACCAGAAATAAAAAGGGAAGTAAACAATAAAGCGTCGGGAACTGTTAAACTAAAGATAGAGCGTAAAATGGAGAAATGCAGCTGACCAGCAGAGAAGCACACATGGAACAAATCTCAGTAGGAACTGAGCAATAGAAATCTAATATCTTCTTGACAAAGTCATCAAAGAAACATATCACATAATTCTGTGGATTCTGAAGGAAATTAAATACCAAATTGGTATGTATTCTAGTTTTCACTTTATAGCACCAACCCCAATACTTTTTGAACAGACCCTATATATATATATATATAAATATATATATATATATAAATATATATATATATATATATAAATATATATATATATATATAAATAAATATATATATATATAAATATATATATATATATATATATAAATATATATATATATATATATATATATATATATAAATATAAATATATATATATATATATATATATATAAATATATATATATATATATAGGGTCTGTTCAAAAAGTATTGGGGTTGGCGTATGTGTGTGTATGTATGTGTTGTAGGTGTCTGGGTGGGAGTATAAGATTTTATCGCCTATGGGGTGTGTATGTCGCCAAGAAATGTATACACTCTTCCGGTATATCTTCGAACGTTTGAAAATACGCATATTTTACTTACTGAAACCCTTCTTTAAATCTTCTCTCTGTTAAATTTTAATGCCCCCTCCATCTTTGGACCTCCCTGCCCCTCTTTCGTCTGTTACCCCTCTATATAGATCTCATGTCTTCCCACACTCTCACACATATACTCTTACTATTTTTTTCCCAGAGTTGTTTTTTCTGTTTTCTTTTTGAATCTGTAGGTCTGATGAATTAGATCGTTTTTACGATTCCAATGGAATAAATTATGACCATGGAATATTAGTGTTCAAATCTTTTTATTATATCCTTACTCTGTCCTGGACATCGAGTTCTACCTGGATCATATCCTCTTGGAATTATTTTTATACATATATGTATGTGTATATATAATTGCATATGTATGTGTATATTTACCACTAATATTGTCATATATATATATATATATATATATATATATATATATATATATATATATATATATATATATATATATTTTTTCTTTATAACTATAGCATTTCCAAAATCAAAATTATGGTTGAATTTATACCCATGTATTACTAGTGCATTAGCTAAGTTGTTTATTGTAAGGTAATGTACTAGTAATAAGTAGGAATAAATTTAACCATAATTTTGATTTTGGAAATGCTATAGTTATAAAGAAAGAAAATAACTCACTCAGAAGGAAAATTCTAGAGAGCACCGCCATATATATATATATATATATATATTTTTGTCATCCACAGACAGACTGTTTCGCTGTTTCACAGCTTATCAGTGTGGCTAGACGTCCGGTTGCCTCTAGCTAGGATCGAAACCCGACTGAATTTGCGTCAGTCGGAACTTCTACCACTAAGCCGTCGGCTCACGGCATGGATGAAGGTGAATTTTAGCGTGTTTATTTTTAGATTTAGATAAACATTTTGGTTAAGGCACGTCACGCGAAATGACGGTTCCGTATAGGATACAGGTTTGATTCCTGTCGGAGAACAAAAATTTTCTATGAAAGTTTCTCTGACATTCAGGCCAGTAAATGTTATTTAATACTGTTTATTATAAACAGAGCATTTACTTAAATACTTGTAGCTATAAAAAAGAATGTTAAACATATCAAAAATGTCTCTCTCTCTCTATATATATATATATATATATATATATATATATATATATATATATATATATATATATGATTGTTTCTTTGTATCTTAAAATTACATTCTTAATCGGATGTAACGGTGACCCATCTAAAAATGACAGTTCATCTAGACAAATATGAATAACACACACGGCTAACCTCTGACCTATATTATGCACTTTTCTGCTTTAGCTTTGACCCGTCTTTTCATTGGTCAAACAGGACATACCCATATAATATTGAAATCTTGCTCCCCCTCCTTCTGAACGCTTCAATAAAATACCATTCTATTTTCAAAAGAAATCATTTCCATCAAAAGTTAACTAACATCACTTTTGATAATCGAACAAATTGAAAAGTTCCGAAACACTGAGGGGGGGGGGATTTTCTTCCGTTTTTGTTTGGGAGGACACTCTCACATACATAGACACACATACATATACGTGCATGCATTTTAGTTCATACAAATACACCGTAGTGGTAGTGGACCCAGACCAATGAATGGGGGGGTACCCATTCACATATGGGTGTGTATGTGTGAGGAAATGCGAGCTTATGTGACAGCTGATCTGAAAAACATGAAGACCACCCCCACCTGTTCTTTGCTAAGAGAACATTGCTGCATACATAATGCTGGTCTTGACACCAAACAGGATGACACTTGCGCATGTATATATGCGTGAACACATGGATGTGTATCTGTGCCTAACCTCAGATTATTTATATGGGTGTGTTTGTACAAACTAAAATGCATACACCTGCATGTATGTGCGTCTACGCATGCAAGAGTGTCATCCTGAATAAACACAGAAGATAATTTCCCCTCCCCCGCTATCCACCACACACACACACAATCAAACAAAAATAAGCATAAATAGATCCACTTTTTAAAAAATAAACCAGTTTGTCTGATGATAACAAAAGTGTGAAACCCAGAGTTACAAGTTACAAACTAATATCCATACAACTGAATATGTTACCTCTATCACAGGTATTGAGCACTCTTCACTAAGTACTGCGCATACAATATATCTATATATATATATATATATATATATATATATATATATATATATATATATATATAGATATGTATATATATATATCTATGTGTGTGTTTTACCAGTTGTGACCGGAAGGGATAATTCCAAGGAGGATATAAATCCAGAGGGAGCTCAATGTAGACCACAGAGCATTATAATGAGAATAAGACGGCGGAGACTTTACTTATCCATTTCCTTTATAAATTTTATTTTGTGAACAGCTACATGTTCATCACATCAGAATGAAATCCCCTCTGCAAATGGAGAAATTTGCAGAGATTTAATTTTGATGAGTTGAACATCTTGGTGTTCACAAAATAAAATTTATAAATGAAATGGATAAGCAAAGTTTCCATCTTCTTCATATATATATATATATATATATATATATATATATATATATATATGCACACATATATATGCATATATATATAGGATACAAATTTGAATCCTGTCAAGGATGAATATTTTCTATGAAAATTTCTCGGACATTCAGGCCAGTAAATGTTATTTAATACTGTTTATTATAAAAAGAGCATTTACTTAAATACTTGTATCTATAAAAATAATGTTAAACATAAATATATATATATATATATATATATATATATATATATATATTCAAACCAGAGATATTGATTTTTAACTTACTTTTTCAATCTATTTTATATTCTTAGAAATACTGTTCAGTATTTGAAAGAATATATTTTTTTACATCAAATAAATATTCCATTGCAACGTTAGCCGATCATTTAGAAAAGGGATTTTTTTTACTTCACAAAATAAATAATAAATGGATGTGCAGGTGGTGTAAAAAAACAGCAAATCAAAATGAGAAATCAGAGTCAAGTTCAGATTCCAGTCGGCTTTGCTCCATTCACTTACGTGCAAATACCCCTGGAAAAGGTAAGAATTAATTTCCCCCACCCCCAGCTACAGATTAAATAGGACCCATATCAGGAAAAATCATCGTAATTATTATTCACTCAAAAAAAAAAAAAAAAAAATTGTTCTTCCAATCCAAAATATGTTTCAGCTTTAAATAACTCACAAAGGGTTGATAAGCCATAAAAAACAAATCAATTAATCAACATATAATAAATCCGAAGAAATTGTCTTCGTAAATTTTCTATAATTCAGTTAATTATTAAATCAGACAGAATTAATTTTGAAAATTCATGATAATTTCAGAAGATAAAACGAAAGTCCTTTTAAGATGGATGACACAAAATAACGTACGGGCTGGTCTGAAAGTCTTGTCACACGTACATAATATAATTTTCTATTTCAGGTGGCTGACAGGAGTTCCTTCAGTTTGGAAAAGAGGTAAGAGGTGACAAGACTTTCGGACCACCCTGTACAATGAACAGGCTCTTCTTTATCTGTTCAATCTCTTTGGTTGTAGACTTATTTAATCTATAGGTAAAATGTATTGAGACTAAATAAAATCATGAAGCTGTGTACTTTTGCTTTAAAAATAAAATTCTGAGAAAGTCTTGAAGGATGCTTTGTTTCATAATAAGTATTGGTTACTTACCTGGTTCAGTTTTAGTGCATCTGTGCAACCAAGTGTATTTTGTCATGATGTTTTGATAAAGTTCCTGTCCTGAACTTTCGAATGCTGTTGTACCCAACAATTTGACATTATCTTCAAATTCCTAGAGTAAATGGAAATACATCAAAAGAATAACGTTTCCATACAGAATTTATAAGGGCTGTTAATAGAAAATGAAGTTTTATGTACAACATGCCATATACTGGGATATTATGGAAATTATGTACAACAAAAGATCCTTTTATCGTCGGTTAGAAAACCGAATGAAGAATAAATTAGTAGCACCCAAAAATGAAAATAAAAAGTGTCAAGCAATTTTGTTTTTCTAGATTTTAAATTTTAACTCCCAGGCAAAACATTGAAAAGATTACAAAGCAGAAAAATCTTTTGAATAGGAATTTGAGAACAGCTTATATATCTTTAGGTTTGTCACATTGCCTTGACATGGCCGCTCCACAAGCAGTGTGCATCAAGAAGAAACAAAGGGCTTGACTGACCAGCATAGCCAAGCCAAAACACAACACCCATGATCTGAAGATTGAGTTTAAGCATAAAACAGACTGTGACCCTGGATGTTGACCTCAATGTCCACATTTTCCAGAGATTGGGTTAAGAAAAGAAGCACGGAAAGAAACAAGTTAGCAGATCACCAACCAAATTTCAATCATTAATTCTTTACAATTTAGCTCTTAGTGAAACCAGATAAAAACTTGATAATGTACAATAAATATTTCCACCAAGGCAAACATACCTGAGAGAAAACCATGCTGTGTTCAAATACTGTTTCATTAAATGGCATAGTAGCAATATTCTCTGCAAAAAACGTGAAATAGAAATAATTTTTTAAAATCAATTAATACTAAAGATCAAGGGAGATAAAAAAAAGGGCAATCTAAACAGGGTAAGAAGATTCAATAAACACATTTTCTCTGATAGAATTTTAGAGTGTATAAATATTGTAGACACTTTTAGGAATGGCTGTAAAATAATTCCTTTTTACATAAACCACTTTTTTTTTTATGTAGAATCCTGTTTACATTGAATGCTTGTTAACTGGTGCAAGAAATGACTTTTTAATTTAAATGCCTCCCAAATGAAACTTTACTCTTTTAATTGTCTTAGATAACCTTTTCGGCCTTCCATCAATATGGCTGATGCTAACCTATGGGAGAGTGATTCACTGCAACTTCTAAAGCTAAATTTTTCCCCTGACATGAAATGGAAAGATTATATTGAATCAATTGCTACGTCTACTGCTAAGAAAGTTGGTTCACTGAGCCATACTAGACAATTTCTCTTGCTATGCATTAAATATTGCTGCTACATCTGGTCCGGTGCTTCTGCTAGACATTCAGAGATTTTTGATTAAATACAAAGAATAATCTGCAATGTTATCAGTGCCAACCTGGCATCATGGGTTCAGTCACTTTCCCACTGCCATAACATAGCTTCCCTCTGCCATTTCTATAAATATTTTCATGGTAATTATTCTGACACAGTACTAGATTGGCAAGTAGGTCTCATCATTTTACAACTGAAATGGCTAGATGTAACCATAAGTTATATGCTAACAGTTTCTTCTCACTGGCCTTCAAAATCAATGTGTGATTGTAAAACAATAAATTAATAGTCTTTGCTTTATATCTGTACCTACTGCAGTATTGTTACTTACAATTTGGTTTGCAAGAAGAATTTGACTGGAACGCCAAGATTATAAAATTTGAATTTGTACATTCTGTCCCTGACAAATTTTATTCTGCAAATTGTGCATGTTGTAAATTTTAATAATTCTTTTGTATGTCTTAATTTCAAAGGTTGAACCTTGCTCTATTGTGTCACTGTAGCCAAGCTGTAAAAGCATGCCAGATCAGATGGTGCTATGTCATGCAGAAGGGGGACACAGGTTTGAATCCTGCTAGAGGGTACATTTTCTTTAGTAAGTTTTCTCTAGCACGCAAGTCGGTAGATGAAATAAATACTGTCTATATTTCTGAGATGAGGTATTATGTACAGTATTTACATTATTCGGACCATTGTCCTCATCTTCGTCGCCACATTCGTCACAACGTTTCGGCCGTTGTACGCTCCGGCCATTGTACGCTCCGGCCTTCTTCAGGTGGTTGGAATTTCGAACCGAACCCTTTATTTCGATCGCTGGGGTAGACTGTTCTAGTTCCACGAGCCATGTTTGATGGGTGTCAGTTATCAGTTATCTCCTGGTAATTTTCACTCTGAAAGTTCTCCACTGCCTGAACCGGGTATTGAACTCACACTCTTTGGGTCTGTTACTGGATCTAACCAACGCCTTTATCCACCGTACCATGTGTCCTTGTCATTGCTGTTCTCTGGCACTCCTTATTAATACAATATAAATACAATATGGGAACCAGTAATAAGGAGTGCCAGAGAACAGCAATGATAACAAAAAGTTGCAATACGAGATCTGGTAAAACATGTAATGATAACAGCAAAATTGCAATATGAGTACCTTTAAAAAAATGGTTGCTGAAAAATTAGGTTTATAATACTCAGAAATTCATACCCAGATGTCCTCAAGGACACATGGTACGGTGGATAAAGGCGTTGGTTAGATCCAGTAACAGACCCAAAGAGTGTGAGTTCAATACCCGGTTCAGGCAGTGGAGAACTTTCAGAGTGAAAATTACCAGGAGATAACTGATAACTGACACCCATCAAACATGGCTCGTGGAACTAGAACAGTCTACCCCAGCGATCGAAATAAAGGGTTCGGTTCGAAATTCCAACCACCTGAAGAAGGCCGGAGCGTACAACGGCCGAAACGTTGTGACGAATGTGGCGACGAAGATGAGGACAATGGTCCGAATAATGTAAATACTGAAATAAATACGGTTTGAAAATAAACCGTGTCGACTCAAATACAGGTATTCCTAACCAACAAATGTTTAGTTTTCAATGAAGGATAGTAGATCATCCACACACAAAAATTTGCAAATAAATTCCCCATGCTACTCAAGCTAGAAATGGCCATCTACTGAAAGCAAAATCACCACAGTCGACAAGGAAGTGCTTCACCATGCATATGGCTTGAATACTACATATTCAGACTGCTCTCCTTCTGTCTGGGTATAAAAAAGTGTGATATGTATAGCAGATACATTGTCAGGACAAGGTTACTTGTTCTTTTCAGATCGTCTCAACTTGTTTCGACTTTTCAAGGATGTTGGAAATGTTTTTGTGGTTGAAAACAATTAAAAAATATATTAATGCTAAAGATAAAGGGAGATAACTCTCTTAAAATGATGGTCATTAGTTTTAAAAATACCAGTTTAATCTAAACAGGTTAAAAAAACACAAAAATGACATTTTCAGACAAAACTATATATATATATATATATATATATATATATATATATATATATATGTGTGTGTGTGTGTGTGTGTGTGTGTACACACACACACACACACTGACGAGTAAATGGAAGGATTCTCAGAGGTTCTGTCTATGAAACTCTGAAGTCAGGATGCTGAAGATAACATCAATCAGCTAAGCAACAAACATTTTACTTGTATTAATTACACACACACACATTATATATATATATATATATATATATATATATATATTGAGACATGTTTCATTGAATAATTTAGACAAGTTTTGTCTGCTTATTTTCAGTTGGATCCTTTCATATTCATAGACAAGCTTTTTGGTGTCATTATTAAAGGAAGAGAAAAAATTACTGTATTGATACATATTATTTTATTCATAGTACTTTCAATATAGCACAAGGCCGTCATCAGGGTGTTGTTTATTTCAAGACAAATATTGTAGTGTTCATCATTTTCAAAAACAAAATTGCTGTGTTTATCTGAAAGTTAAATTTTTTATTTGTGAAATGAAGAATGCTGAGTGAATAAGTGATCGATTGACTCATGCTTCAGGGGAGGTAACTAAGTATGGTGTGTCAAGTTTTTTTAAGAAATAAGTATTAAAACTATTAGTGATATTTTAAACTAACATTTATACACATTTTAAAACATTTGTACACTATTCATCATTAATTTTATTATGGTTTGGTTTCAATTTTCTAATATAGATAGCTTTGAGAATTTTAAGTTTATTATTTTCATGAAAAAGTGTGTATATATATATATATATATATATATATGTGTGTGTGTGTGTGTGTGTGTGCAGGATTAATACAAATAAAATGTTTCACTGAGCTAATTGATGATATCTTCAGTTCCTATAGTACTAATAAGCTTTACACAACAAATGTCTAGTTTAGATCTTCATATTTTGTTGTACAGGACCACTTTTTTTTTTATGAAGGACAGTAAACCATCTACATTGACATTTTCAAATAGACTCTTCATGCTGCTCGAACTATAAAAGAATTGTCTAGTGAAAATGAAAACCAATTTGTTAGAACCTAAGAAAAGAGTGATGGATTGCTATACAATATCCATCGTCATATATGGTGGTGAATGTTGGACAATTTTCCTACAGATGAGGGAAAAACAGGAGGCAGTTCTACAGGATGATACTGAAAATTCTATGAATGGAGTAAGTAACAAAAAAGTCTTATAGAAAATGGCAATAGTAAAAACAATTCTACCCAGAATCAGGAAAAAAACAGCTGGACACAAACTGAGGAAGGACAAGCTTATATGAATGGACGGTCAAACTTGGGAGGAAAGGGAGAAAAAACTGCTAAGTAGCACAGAAGACAGAAATTTGTGGAGAGCCATGATCACCTATGTCAGGAAAGGATGCAGCTTATAATAGAAGTAGTGAAAACAAGATCACTATTCTCAACAATAAAGTGCTTTACCATATATATAACCTGGAAATGCTGTACATTCAGGTTGCTCCTTCGGAGTACAAAAAAGTTTATTATATGTATATAGGTGATGAATAGTCAGGACACGGTAACTTGTTCTTTTCAGATCGTCCCAACTCTTTGCTCCCACTTTCCAGGGATGTCGGTAGGTTGAGTACATTTTAATAGTTTGTGGTTGAAAATAAACTAAAAATAAAATTTACTGCCCATTGCAGGGAGTGAATTAACAACCTTCAGTCAACCAGCTTGAGATTTCAGTTTTAATAGAGATGTCTCCCCTATTGACTGGAATAAAATCACCCAGTAGACCTCAATAAAAGACAATGCTTTTTTTTTCTCTATTTTAGTTTTTTGTCTTTTGCCAAACCTCTGGGTTTGGGAACATAGCTTGTCAACCACTATGCTTCCAGGCAGAGAGGAACCAAGACAAAACTATGCCAAAGAGCAGAGTCTCATCTGGGGAGGTAGACAGCCACCTGACCCCATGATACGGGGTCTACAGGGAATTTTTGCCCAAGCCTACCGGCTAGGAAAACCCCATGTAAAAACGGCTTTGTGCCACATCTCACCTTGTTTGGAGGTGTTAGGTAAATACCATTTTTTTGTCTGTTGCCAAACCTCTGGGTTTGGGAACACAGCTTGTCGACCTCTCTGCCTCTGGGTGGAGAGGAACCTAGATGTGGCTATACAAAAGGGCAGTGTCTTGTCAGCTACCTGACCTCATGTATACAAGGTCTACGTGGAATTTTTGCCCGGGCCTACAGGCTCGGAATAACCCCACATAAAAATGGCCTTGTGCCATATCCTGCCTTGTGGGGCAGTAATGGGTATACAATAATTTTTTGTGTGTTATCTGGAGAACCCCACTTAAGAATGTTGTTGCTCAAATGCTGAGAAAGTCAAGCAGAGAGTACAAGAGAAGACTAGTAATTAATTTAAACTACATAGTTTAAAGTTAAGATTTTAAAATGTTTTTATAGCATTTAATTGAACATAAAATATTATACAGGCAAACAAAGTTTTTAACTCTTAATTAGTGTAACCATCTGAAGTCTTCTTAGTACAATAAACTTCTTATATCAATAGTCTTTAACAGTGACTTGTATTGGTACCTTTATTTACTGTTACCAATCTAGATTATCTAGACAGCATAAAACAAACATTAACAATATGACTTATAGTATTTGTCTTTGTTCAAAATAGCTGAGAATTAGGAAGGCCGTTGTTAGAAAGTGTATCAAAGGAAGAGAAGATGAGGTAGGGTAAACAAAGAAGAGGTTTATTAAATACTCACATGTAGGAGTTAAAAATAGCTGAGAATTAGGAAGGCCGTATTTAGAGAGAGTATCAAAGGAACAGAAGATGAGGTAGGGAAAACAAAGAAGAGGTTTATTAAATACTCACATGTAGGAGTTAAAAATAGCTGAGAATTAGGAAGGCCGTAGTTAGAGAGAGTATCAAAGGAACAGAAGATGAGGTAGGGTAAACAAAGAAGAGGTTTATTAAATACTCACATGTAGGAGTTAAAAATAGCTGAGAATTAGGAAGGCCGTAGTTAGAGAGAGTATCAAAGGAACAGAAGATGAGGTAGGGAAAACAAAGAAGAGGTTTATTAAATACTCATTCATAGAATGGAAGAACCTTAGTAAATCAACTACTCCTCAAATCCTACTCTAATGTAGCTACTCACCATATTTATAAGTAGGAGCAGTCCAATGATTGTCACAGTCGTAGGGAAAAAAAGGAAGTATGCTGAGACGTACTCTACAACAGATCTGTCCTGATGACACCTTACACTAACTTTGCTTACATACACTGCAACAAAGAAAACAAGGAAATGTAAAAGGGTGTCGCTCACTTTTTGTAAGTTTGCAGCCTTGGGCTTTGTAGTTCTCAATTTCTTTGTCTTTTTCAAAGATGATACGAAGAAGTGCCTTCTGGCGCCGGTACAGTTCAGAGACCATCATCAAAAGAGGAATAGTTGTATTCTCAGAAACCTGCAAAGACAAATAACAGTGACTTTAGCAACATTTATATTCATGACAGGCAATAACAAATGTCCATTTTCAAAAAGTAAAAAATTCAGATGAAAAAAAAAAAAAAAAAAATTGATAAAGCAGAAATTAATCTGAATATTTTGCAAAATTTTCATAACATTCTAAGGTAATTTTTATTTACTGTAATTGCTGGACAATACAGTGTAACCCAGATATAAGAGACCCGGATATAAGAGAAACCCGGATATAAGAGAGATTGTCTCTGCTCCCAAATTAGAGCCTGTGTTAATAAAACAAAATAGACCAAACCCGGATATAAGAGACTTCTTTCTCCGATCCCGACAACTCTCTTATATCCGGGTTACACTGTAATAATTTATTATTGTAACAATCTAATTTCTCACACATCTTTAGAAGATAAGGAAATAAATTCCTTTAAGTCCACTTAGTTGCCTGAGTTTCATAGGAATTTCATCTCCAGTCCATCTTTGAGTCAGTTTGGTTTGGTTTGTTTTACGGCTTATCAAAACCTCAATAGGTCATTTAATGACAACAATTTTTATGACTGGTAATATTTTACATTTGCTATCATTATTATTATTAGATGAAAGCGATTGCGGCCAACAAGACAAACCCATGCACACAGAGTTAGGTGTATATGCAAATACACTCAACCTTGGATATCATCACAGGTGCAGTGAACAACGGACAATCAGAGAACAGTCACAAAAATTGTCACAATTAAACCACTAGTGACATCACATTATTCTTTTTTTTTTTTTAATGTCATCTTCTTTTTTTACTTACTTATTAGTAGGTTTTTATTGAGGTCGTCATTTTTATGGCAGTAAGTTTTTCTTTGTTTTTTTTTTTAATATGTAATGGCATATCAACTACTTATGGATCAGTCAATCCCGAAGTTTAATTTTCTTGGGAGCTTTGAAGTAATAAAATATGATATATATTATTCTGCTTTCACAATTGAATACATGGCAGATGATACTCAGGTTTTGTTCATATACATTTTTTTGTGGACATAATTACTAGAGGCAGTGATATGAGAGTTTTATGTTAAGTTTTATTGAAGTTATATTTTGGAATACAGTTTGATTTCTTTAGGAAATTGTAGGATATTCTATGGATTAATGTCCTGAAAGAGTTCTTTCATGTTGCTTGTTTTTTGTTTTCATAAACTTAAGGAATCAGCACATATGCTAGGCCACAAAAATCACCTGAGCCGACCAAGCATAGAAATGAATACAATATAGGAACCAGTAATAAGGAGTGCCAGAGAAAAGCGATAATAACAACAAAGTTGCAATATGAGTTCTGGTAAAAACATGTAATGATAACAGCAAAAATTGCAATATGAGCACTGGTAAAAATGTTTGCTGAAGACATTAGGTTTATAATACCCAGAAATTCATACACAGATGTCCTTAAGGACACATGGCACAGTGGATAAAGGTGTTAGTTAGATCCAGTGACAGGACCCAAAGAGTGTGAGTTCAATACCCAGTTAAAGCAGTGGAGAACTTTCAGAGGGAAAATTAACAGGCGATAACTGATAACTGACATCCATTAAAAATGGCACGTGGAACTAGAACAGTCTATCCCAGTGAGCGAAATAAAGGGTTCAGTTCGACATTCCAACCACCGAAACGTTGTAATAAATATGGCGACAAAGATGAGGGCAATAGTCCGAATCATATAAATAATACCTTTTATATATATATATATATATATATATATATATATATATATATATATATGAAATATATATGAAATTATATATGTATGAGGAAAAATCTTGAAGATTGCGTTTTGCCTGAAGCTCCGAGTTGTACTACCGCCGTGGGAAAATGTAT
This sequence comes from Acanthosepion esculentum, assembly GCA_964036315.1. Classification (NCBI taxonomy): domain Eukaryota; kingdom Metazoa; phylum Mollusca; class Cephalopoda; order Sepiida; family Sepiidae; genus Acanthosepion; species Acanthosepion esculentum. The sequence goes on from OZ038500.1 coordinate 100,597,940, forward strand.
ATTTATTAGTATATAGCATTGTTATATTGCATCAACCACAATTTTATTAACACCACTCAATGTGTGAGATTATATATATATATATATATATATATATATATATATATAAAATTATATATGTATGAGCAAAAATGGAAAAGTTACTTCCTTTATACTAGGAAAAAAAAAAGACCCAAATCACATGAACTTTGAAATCTGGAAGAGTGCATAAGTAGTAAAAATAAACAGTTGAAATGTTTTGAATTTACAGAAATACATATACATAATCACAGACAACTTAACCCCCTCAAGATAGGCCTTAAAATATGGTAATTGTTTTCACTTCCTTACCAGTCTCAAACCAATCAGAACCTTTGGAACCCCAATAAAACAACCCTTGATTATTCTGTTTTCTTTTTTAGCTCTGCCGGCTCAGTGAAGATCTAGTTTATCTTTTGTGAGTTGTGATGTGAAGTTTTTACCATTTTGATTAACAGTCCCTGCATTTGTTTTACATTAGACTTGCAAGATCATTGAAATTCCGATCTTAGACATGATTTCTTGAAATCGAAACCTCCCTATTGCTATTTAGCTCAGTCATAACCGATCTTCTCTCTAAATAACATTATATAGTACGAGAACAAAAAGCACACTTGTACTTAGAATAAGGAAGATTTTTCATCTGTTTATATTTCTGAGATGAGGTATTGGAGCTATTTACACTATTTACATTGTTCAGACCATTGGCTTCGTCTTTATTGCTATATTCATGAGGTTTCTGCAAGTGTACCCTCTGGCCTTCAATTGGAATTTCAAACCAAACCCATGGTCCAGTGGATAAAAGCATTGGTCGAGTGATCCAAAAAAATGACTTGATCCAAAGAATTGTGAGTTCAATACCTGACCACAGAAGAGGAAACAAAAACTTGTAGAATTGAGTTACTAAGGGGAATTAACTGAAACTGAGATATCCAAAGGTGTGGCATGTGGAATTAGAAAAGTCAACCTGTGTACTAAATAAATGTTTCAGTTTGAAATTCCAATATATATCACCTGAAGAAGGCCGGAGCATACAACAGTCAACATGTCATGAATATGGCAATAAAGATGAGGATAACAGTCTGAACAATGTAAAAAAAAAGATCTTTCGTTCAAAACAGGTACTCATGGCTGGAATGTAAATACTATAAAATAAGAAAGAGTTAGTTAAAACATCTGGGATACATAATGAGGAAAGAGGGCTTAGAGAATGTGACACTCAAAGGATAGATTGAAGGCAAGATCAACAAAGAGAAACAGCAAGTAATTTACCTAATGAGCTGGTGTAAATGGATGCTAGACCAGGAATTGGTGGGGGTGAGAAATATTGCTTCGAGCTACAAAGGATAGGAAGTTGTGAGGAGACACCATCCATAAAAGATTTAGGTTACATAGCACCCGTAGCTGGGAAGAAACCTTGACCTGACTGCATTCTTCATCTTCAAATTATTGTTGCATAGCAACAATGAGACTTTGTCAAAAGATGAAACATTGGAGAGAGTGTACAGCAAGAGGTTTTAGTTGCTTAGGACATTTGAATAAAATCGAAAACATACACAGCTTCAGCCAGAATTTGAACCCTGTACACCAATTCTGTTTTTAATGACATTAACTATTACAAAGAATTACACCTCTATGGTTTGGGTAGGTGAGGAAAAAATGGCAGAGAGAAGAAAATTTCCTAAGCACTTTAACAACACATACACAGCAAAAGGTTTTTTTATTTTTTAATGACATTTCCCTTTAGGACACTTGAGGTTATGCCTCTCTACTGCTTCCTTTTTCTTAACATCTGTGAATTGCTATGATTTTTCTGTAAAGATAGTGGAGTGGTTTACCGCAACCTTTTCTATAAAACAGTCCTTCTCCTAGACTAGCTACCATCCAATATTTACATTTAAACAAATACGAATTAAATTAAATCTATCTGTCTATATTTCTGAGATGAGGTACTGTAACTATTTACATCATTCAGACTGTTGTCCTCATCTTTATTGTCATATTCACAATGTTTCAACGATTGTACACTTCAGTTGATCTATATTGGAATTGTGAAATTTAAAGTCGTCCTTCTCCTATACTAACTGCCATCCAAGTTTCAAGAGGCCATTCTGCCCTGCTGTTTAATCCATAGCTTTGGGGAGAATAAATGGACTCATGACTTTCCCAACATTAGTATAAAAGTGAGTGTAACAGATGCAGTCTGAATTTGAACTCAGCCTTCCAATTCCATCTTGTGCACAATAAATCATGACATTATCTGCAACACTATGACAAAAAAGTGACAAGGACACCAAATATGCTTGAAATGCCTCTAATAATCTGTAAAAACAATTTACCATTTCTTCATGAGCAGGTTCTCCAATCATCTGCCAACAAAATGGGAAACCAGCCAAATCAGAATTGATCCAAAGATGCAGTCTGGATTTGCTTTCCTCTTTTGAGATACTCAAATTGTCTGAAGAGTTTTTTTCCAAATTGGTTTTTATATGGTCAAGGATTTTAGTTGTTGGTGCTTCCAAATTTGGATTCAGTTCCTGAAAGAAAAACAGACAAAATCTTGAAGACTGACAATTTGAACATAAAAACAAAACAAAATGACAGTTAAATATGATTCTGATTATAGTTCATATGATTGTAATTCTTAATTTATTGGTAGAAAGGAAAACAACGTGTGTGTGTGTGTGTGTATATATATATATATATATATATATATATATATATATATGGCTGGTGAGTACTACATTTTTACATCATTTCAACAGGGTGGTCTTCCAAATCTAGGAATTTGTTTTTAATCATGCTTAGTCTCAAAAAAACGCTATAGAAAATTAACTATTTTTTATCCATAATGTTGAAGGTGTTAAATTATTTTTAACAAGAAAACTCTCAAGTTAATGTTAAAAATTGCTACAAAACATTGTTTTATTCAAGATATAATTATCTATTGATAAGTCTAAGAATTTCTATTTAGATAATTTGTTTGCTATTAAAATCAAACAAAAACTGATACAATCAGTTACCGTTGGTAGGTATCTATGAAAGAGGATGTAAAAAAAAAAAAATGGGGGGGGGAGTGGCAAGCCTGACTGCGGGCCCCAGTTAGTGATTTGTGATCCTTGCTATCTTATCAACATTTGCCTTTTTTTCTACTTACATTTATTTACATTCGTCGCCCGAGACGCAGAGATGAAAAAAATAGCTAAATATTCTTCTCTTGCTGATAGATTTTTTTTTACTCCTGTGGCAGTGGAGACTTCAGGGGTTATCATTGGCCCTCGTCCGATGGCGTTCCTTCGGAGGATTGGCGCGATTGCGTCTCAATTAAGGAACGAGCCTCATGAAACGGAGTGGCTCTTGCAGCGTGTCTCACTGGCGACGGTTCAAGGAAATGCTTTCTCCATAGCGGCTGGCAGAGGATAGAAAAAATGTTGTTTATAGTTACGTTGTTCTGGAATTGTCATCATTGGTCGACTGAACTTGCTTTGTTGCAATTATTGTTTCCCTTAGATTGAACTTACCATTTCTTTTTATACTATAATGTATTTCAGTGTTATCCAATAAATCTTTTGTTCAGTTTTTATTCAACTATTAAAGGATGAACAATTTTCACAGATTTTGACATCATTCTTGGGTCTTTTTTGTCCAAATTTGTTTCGCTCATGTTAAGTCTCGAAAAAACACTGTATAAAATTCAATTATTTTTCATCCATGATGTCGAATGTGTTAAAATTATTCAACTTTGTAACAAGAAAAATCTACTAAAGTTCAATGTCAAAAATTGCTACAAAACATTGTTGATTTATCAAAGATGGAATGATCTATTATGACGTGTCTCTAATTTGTATTTAGATACATTGTATTTATTTTCAATTTTTATAGTTGAATTTTTCACTTATACTGCATATGATCAATTATTGTACATAATTAGGTTAGAATAAAATTTGTATTTTATATGAAGACTACCTTATGGACACTGAGATATAGTAGAGTGGAAGGGGCCCCCGTATCATACATAGTAGGAAGGCACAACAAAACTCTTGCACTGACCATATATATATATATATATATATATATATATATATATATATATATATATATACCAGCATGCAGGCATGCACATTTTTAGCACATCTTTGGAGATACACGTGATTAGTTACTGCCAACCACTTCTACAGGGGGCCAACCCTATTTTTCAGACACTTTATTTTATAAGTTTTAGGTAGCACAGGCAGTCTGTACTGTTTTAGTGTAATGGCAATAACATTTAAAAACTGTTTCAATACTACAAATGGAAAAGCAGAATTCAAATTAGAAGTATTTTTATTTTTTTACAAATTTTCACATTACACAGGCGACAGTATTTTTCGGACATTGCAGAAACAATGCTAATAGTTTATGGCAGCACCCTTTTTTTCAATGACTTCTATCAGTCTATCTTCATAATGTTCATATATATTGATAATAACGTCTCTTCGTATTTCTAGCAGTCTATTTTTGCATCTTTTATGCACTGCCACAGTTCAGCCTCTCTGGTTATTTCTGGCCTATCGTAAACAAGCTCTGCAAGCATTTCCCATATGCTTTCAATTACATTTAAGTCTGGACTTCTTGCAGACTATTCCAGAGTAGTTAAATTTGCTTCACACATCCAATTTTTCACTGATTTGGCCACATGGATGCTGCAGTTATCTTGCTGCAAAATAAAATTACTTCCCATTTCTTTTTCTATGAGTGGTAGGGCTCTCTTTTCCAAAAGTTCTCTGTAGCTCAAGCTATTTTGACGTCCTTTTAACCACTCGAGACACAAGTTTCCATTCGGAAATACCATACCCCAAACCATGACTCCTCCTCCTCCCATCTGTCTCTTGTTGAGAATAACAGGAAAACCTTTTCTTGACCATGTACACCACCCGTCAGGTCCATCGAACTTAAAACGTTTTTCATCAGTAAATATCACTTTCTTGAAGTCGACATGGTTTGTTATCCATCTTTTGGCGCTTTCCAGCCTTGCCTCCTTGTGTTTTCTTGTTAGTGTAATTCTTTTCTTGATTTTAGCATACTTAAGTTCAATTTCGTGTAACTTTCTTTGTACAGTTCGAACACTGACGCCAAGTTCACACTTCTCCTTTACTTTCTTCGCTATCATCTTTTCTCCAGATGATAACAACCTCGTAACACTCCTCTTCATTCTTCTTTCTGTTCTCTTGGAAATTGTTTTTTTCCATCCTCTCTTCTTCTTCCACTCATAGTCTGTACTTAGCATGTATTCAACTGTTGACTTCGGTAGCTTCATCTCAGCGGCGATCTTTCGGATGTTGAGCCCGTCTTCTCTCTTCTTTTGGACTAAACTGATGACTTCTTTTGAATGCATTCTTCTTCAGGATTTTAAAACGTTTTCACAGTGAATGGTAAAGATACTCAAATGTAATGGTCAAGGTACAATTTACCTGCAGAAAATTTGCATATTGTAGACGTTCGACGACTAAATCATTAAAAAATCCGGAACTTGTGTCATGTCCGAAAAATAGTGTCGCCTAAGTTGAAGCAAAAATAAAGAAAATATGAAACCAAAGACAAACCCATCAATCAATGTTCATACCATTAATGGACAGTTATACTGAACTACCTACTCATCAACACAAAAGCTCTCGGCAGCAAAAAACACCTTTAAGCACACTTTTCAAAGTGTTCCAAAAATAGTGTCGGCCCCCTGTATGAGGATGCAGTAAACATGGCTGATTATAATTGGAGCTTATATACAATATAATTACTATAGCTAAATCAAATTTCCCCCTGGAAACAGGGAAATCTTCAAGTCAGGTTAATATAATTTTATTTTAAATGCCACCTGAAAATTGCCTATTTAAATACTATGGAATTCTTTTTTAATGACCTCAGATGTATGCTTTATTCTGGTGGTATATTTGCCAAGAAACATTTTTTAGCATGTATACATCTGAAAAGTACCTCTGATCTTTTACTTACTAGTTTTTTTTTCAATCATTTTACCCCAAGCAAGGCAATAAAGCCACTAGGATGCAAGGAGTTACTGAGTGTTAGAGAATATGAGAAAAACTACTATTAAAGAGAGTGGACAATAAAAGAAAAATTAAGAAGACAGAAGATAATGATTGACATTGCATTTAAATTCTTGACTGGGAAGCAAGAAGCTAGAAGAGAATTTCACAAACAAGTGCAAGAGAAGAAACTGTTAACATAGAACTTACAGTTACATCTTGCCATTTCAACTCTAAGATGATGAGACCTTGATGCCAATCTGGTACTGCACTTAAATTCATAAAGTCTAGGTACCATAGAGGAAAATTTATCAGAACAATTACTATGAAAGTATTTATAGAAAAGGCACAAGGAAGCTACATTACGGCAGTGGAAAAGAGACCAAAGTCAAGATGTCAGGCCAAGATCAATAATATTGCAGATTCTTTTGATTTTATCAAGAATCTCTAAATACATAGCAGGAGCACCAGACCAAAAAAGCAAAATATTCAAAGCAAACCAAAAAAGTTTGTAAGAAAAATATTGTTTATTGTCTATTTTAAATACAAAAGTTTGTGATGGCATTTAAATTTTTAAAAAAATAGAATATATATAAAAATATAGCCTGAACATCCTTGTTTCCAGAGTGAAACTTGAGTAGCTATGGTAATTAAATTTTCTATAAAATCTATTATCAAGCACTTTTACTATATATTTTTAAAAGCAGATCATATTAACTAAGTGTATGTATGTACTGCCAAGGATTCATTAAAAAATGAGCATGCATGGTGAAAAAATGCCCCAGACTTAGTAAAAACAATGTTTTATCATCAAAATCTTTGTTATTATTAAGAGGAAAGACCAAAGGAATTTTTAATTATTAAATTACATTTTTTCATCCTTTTTAGAGTGTTAAAAATGTTGTTTTTCTTAATATAAGAAATTTTAGTGTCTTTTTGTGATGAAAAATAAATTGATTTGGAAGTTCTTGCAAAAAAACAAATAATTGTCAGATTTTAATGAAACTTTCAGGACTTATTCCCTAATGATTTAAATTCAGAAAATTTTCTCTATTAGAAAATCTTAGTAAAAACATTTTTTTTCTACATCTGTTACCCACCACCTGACTTATTTAATTTTATGAGATGTTGAGAAATTCATTTTTGTATAGCTTAATGTTTCTATTAGTTATACGTAGAACTCCTTGGAGAATTTAAATAATCATTATTTTGTTTTTGTAAAACATGACCCTCCCCTCCAGTTACCAAAAATCCACTCTGAATTGTAAAATAAAAATGCAATAAAACTAATACATTGTTTAATTAGAAATACTTTTAATTGCTTTTAAGATTAAGATATATTATGGACACTATTGTCTTAAGAAAAAAATTGTTTTTCCTTGAATTTTAATTAAAATAATTTATAAAGTTTTAAATCTCTTAAAATTATGTATTAATTTGTAGAGGTTAGGTGATACTTTTGATAAATAAAAACTATTTACTAATCATAAATGGAAAAGCTTACTACAATTCAGCAAGCCCCAATATTTTAAAAAGAATTTTGAATTTTTTGGTGTGTATAAAAAGTGTGGGTTTTGTGTAAATACAGACATCCATATGCAACATTATCAGAAAGAGCGGTAACTATAGTAAATTTAAAGTCAGAGTACCTAAAATTCAATAAAGTATTAGATTACCAACCAAACCTTAAAAATAACATAGTTGTCCAAAAAAATATATATATTTTTAAATTTAAATCCCCTGTTTGCACCCTAGAAAAACACTGTAAAAAAATTCTTTTTAAATTATTTCATTCCAAACAAAGGGAAAATGCCACCTGTACGTAGGTGAATTACAGGGAGTGAAAGTGAAAGAGAACGCTGAGTATAGGGAGGATAGAGGAAAGGACAAAAGATGAACGGGATGCAAGAACATAGAAGATGGTGACTAACATTGCATTTAAATTTTTATGGATTGTAGTTATGAGGGAATCAAAACAAATGAAAGCGAGTTCCACAGGTAAGAAGTGCGAAAAAAGAAATGGCTGGAGTAGAAGTGGTGGTTGAATTTAGCTATTTCAACAGTAAACAGGTGCAATCTAGATACCTACCTAGTAGTATGATTAAATTCATGTAGTCAGGGTGCCAGGGAAAAAAGCTGATCAAAGCAATTGCCATGGAAATATTTTTAGAAAAGACAGAGGGAAGCCACGTCACGTCTGAGAAAGTGACTGAAGTCAAGAAGCCAAGTCAGGATCTTAATAGAATTTCAATGAAGTGTGTGTATGCACGCACACACTAATATAAATGTTGAGTTCAATAATTGCACTTTTATATTAGAAAGTCATCAATATTTTACTTGTTGCAGAGTTTAATGTAGATGCAAAAAAAGGCCCTTCTAAAAGTTCAGGAATTATAGGGGATAAGTATCATGAAGTTTAGCATTCAAAACTGTATAGGAAAAGCCATTAAAGTTTAGTGGTGATATTCATAAGCATCAACAAATCTTAGAAGCCCATGTGACATGAACATATAATAATTGTACAATCTATTGAACCCCCATGGAAATAATGTGAAAAGAAACTCTGAAACGAAATTAGTACAAGCCAAACTTTATTTCCAACCTATGCAAAGGCAAAATATACTCAAATCTTTTAAACTAAGATATATTTTTTTCTGTTTCTTAAACTCAATTTTTAAAAATTTTTTTAAAGCGTTTCAGCCCAAGCAAGGCGGTAAGCCACTAGCATGCAAGGGGTTACAGAGAGTTTGAGCGAGAGCAAAGAAGAATGATAGAGAAAAGGATGAAGAGAAGGATAGGGGATAGATCAAAGCATTAATTTTTCACTCTTGACTGAGTTAAAAAGCATTTGTGCGGCCTTGTGGGTGATGGATTGTTTCTCACCTTCCAACCTCTTTCTCAGAAATGAAATATTGTTGACCTCTTACTACTTTACCACTATTTTATTTGGACTACGTTCCTTGGTTCTAGATGTCAAGGCCGACACAGAATAGGACTCTCACCATGTCACATACACTGAGTTGACTCTTCTTCATTCCCTTTGTATTTCATTTGGTAACAATGTGTAGCGTATTTACAGAAAATGGAATTCCTTTACGACCATCGTCATTATTTAGTATTTAGTCATTATTTAGTATTTATTCTCATCTATATTCTTATAAAATGGGGACATTTTCAGTAGTTATTATTGGAAAAACAATTTATTCATGTGGCTTTTATAAATTGAAGCTTATATATATTAAGGTTCTAATCCCTTTATTTAGGCATTACTTTTAAAAATATAAAAAAAAACTTAAAATAATCACAATTCATAGCTGATATAGAAATGCAGAAAATTTGGCTTATCAGGTTGAAACAAAATAAATAACTGTTTTGAATCCCAAACTTGAAAAATATCATAACATCATTCAAATGCAACTTTTATTAGTCAAAGTAAGCACAATTAGAATTGACAATGATGTGACAATGAATTTATTCCAATATGATAAAAACTGGGGTCGCAGGAACCGACAAATTGGTCTGCATTGGTGTACATCTGCTGGTATGTATATGCATCTAAGGCCTTGAAAAACTGACAAACAGTAAGATACAGGTTTGGCAAACAGGATGGTTAGAGAACCCTGATGCTTAATTGCAAGGTAGTTTTTAAAGTATTGTATTTTCCTGTAAGTTTTCTTTCATGTCAGCACTGCTAACCAATTTCTGATATATAAAGTGCACATCATAATGACAGACGCCCCTTTAATAACAGTTTGACCAAGGTTGCAAGATGGGAGAATGCTTCAAGATGCTATACAATCTTCCTAATTGTGTGGTTTAAAGTTTAGTGTCATTTATACTGTTTCATATCTATTTTGAAAATTTAGTTCAGTCTTATGCAATTTAGCTTTCTTTAGTAACCTTAGTTTGGAACGTGGTCATAATGTTGAAGCACTCAACGAGAATCAAACTTATAATACTGACAAATAAACACTGATTCCCACTGCGTAATCCTATCTCTTCCTCTCTATGTAACTAGTTTAGAATTTGTTATATTTAAGTGGGGAGATTGATCAATGGCAAAGAAGCCATATAGAACTATACAACTGTCATATAACTTATATATATATTGATCAAAATGTGCTATATTTCTCTGGTATGTATAAATAAATAAATAAATATATATATATATATATATATATATATATATATTTTAAAGGAAAAACAGACCACTTTAAGGCTCCATGTAATAATTTATTTCGCCAAGCCCTTTATTAAAGGACACGGTGAAACAAAAAATGATAAAAAATATATATATATATATATATATATATATATACACGATGCGATGAGAATGAAAGTAATATATAAATTCCAACGTTCACAGCATTAATACCGAGAGTAGAGCGATAATTATTGATACTGATAGTAGAACGATAATTATTCATTTATTATAATTTTAACATATAGACAAAACCATTTTACTCACTACAAAGATGCAACTTGGTTTCAGTGCATTTCAACTGCACTGAAACCAAGTTGCATCTTTGTAGTGAGTAAAATGGTTTTGTCTATATGTTAAAATTATAATAATATATATATAGATCAAAATTGGCTATATTTGTCTGGTATATATATATATATATATATATATATATAGATAGATAGATAGATAGATAGAGAGAGATCAAAATTTGCTATATTTCTCTGGTATATATAATTCAAAAATATATCTGTAATAGGTTATAACTGTCATTTTCACACCACAAGAGTGAAACTAGCAATTTGAAGAGTGCAGTGGGGCGTGAAACTGACTGTCAGCATGCATTGTTGATTCCTAGATCCATACTATCTTGTATATTGAGCATTCTTACCAGAGAAATATAGCAAATTTTGATATATATATATATATATATATATATATATTTCTGATATAAAGGTACATATCATAATGACAGACTTCTGTAATAACAGTTTGACCAGGTTGCAAGATGGGCTGCTTAATTACAGTCAGTTATGTGCCATGCATGATACACACTTAGGTGATCATGTATCTTTTGATATATGAATGACGAGGCAGATATTTCCCACAATAGGTTGCCATTTCTTTCTGTGGTAGACCAGTTGCCATCCAAGGCTATAGAACTTGGTCTGTCCTGCTATTTACTCATAGCTGGGGGGAGAAGAGGAGGATCCATACCTTTCTCAAGGGTATTATCATGTAAGTGAATGTAATAGATTCGACTAAAATTTGAACTCGGCTCTCCAATTTATCAATCAGAGCCACTATCCATTACTCCACTGTATCTTCTACAGCATCACCAAACAGGAGGATCTTTTCAGGGGTCAAGATCTGCCTTTGGTTTTGGGAAAGTTAAGAGGAGGAGCATATTTGCTAACTTAGAGACCGTTATATTTCCAATTATCAAATAGAAATGATTTTTCCTCAACAGTAAGCATAGGATAGAGAAAAAGACATTTTTAAAATGACCAAGCAGACTGCAGCAAGTATCAAATCATGCATGACCACCAGTGAAAACATGGGGTATCCATTTCGGCATTTTCTTCACTTTGCAGAATTGTGCCAGATGACCTTTGACTCTTGTATAGGCTAACCTTAGTTTTGCTTCAAATACCAAAGAATTTGTTTCTGGATGTCACAATGGCTATTATCAATTGTTCAATGTTGGGTGACAGCTTGTAACCATGATTAGATTCATTATGAGTATTCAAAAATGTGAAAAGTGAATTTCAAAAACAAAATTCACTCAGTCCATTCTCAAGCTGTCTCCAGACCCCACAAGTAACTGTCAATGAGTTTGAACTTGTGAAGCATCATGACACAAAAATCCTATTCATTTATTTATTTTTGCTTCAATACCTGTTAAGTAAAAGACTAAAAAAATAAAATTAACCAAAATTTTCAAATGGCAAGAAAATGATATGTAAATGTAGATATAAATCACATGAAAGCAATGCAAAAATACAAATTTATTTTTTTCCTACCAAAATTTGCCTTACCATGAGAGCAAATATGGCATGTGAGGTGGTTGATTATAAAAATAAAAAAAAAATCACAGAAACAAAACATGGATTCATGTTACTGAAATTGCTGATCATCCTTTGTAAGAAAGATATACCATGTGACCTAAAACCACAAAAAAATTAAATTTCAAGGTAGTAATTTAATAATTTTAAAGAGTGTTATATTTTGTCACACTTTTAAACTAGGGTATATGTTCCATTTTAGCATCCAAAATGTTTTTTCCATACCAACTACGTTCAATTACTTTCTCACTTCATATTCTGAGCATACTTTTTTTTCCATCAATAAAAAAAAAATGGAATAATTGAACATCTGCAATCAATAAGACTTAATTCTTTTATGGGGGTTAAATAGTTATTTGGAATAAATAAAATTGCATTTCACATAGTATTTCACATAATTTTTTAAATTTTATCTCTAAATCTGATTGCAAGGATTTTTTTGATATTACAAAGAGGTAAATTCAAGCTTTTTATGTTAATTATTTTTGTTCTACAAAAGGTTATTATTATTAATCACAAGAGCAGAATTTCATTTTTTTATTTAATGCAATTTTTTTAAAGGTAAATTTACATTTTAAGCCCTGTGCTAAATATCTATTAAAAATTTCCCAAGTCATTATATATTTTAAATTTTAAAATTCGTTATCTAGGTTTCATTTTTCATATATTATCGATTAAGCACTAATCGATTCGGAATTAAAAATATACTGAAAAACGAAATCTTTAACTAAGATTTTGCAGGTGCTAAAAAGAATAAAAAATATTTAATCATCCAAAAATCCTTTCGTCTTTCCTTTTAAGATTTTGACAATAAAACTTTGTTTTTAAGTTTTGGGGACATTTTTTTAAAATCATGTATGTTTTATCTTTTAGCAAATCTTTGTGTGGCGCCTTTTATTTATTAATTTACATTTTTAAATTTAACAAATCAAGTCGCATGAGGCATATTTGTTTAGGCTTTCGAGAGGTGATCAATTTACATAGGTACTTTTACTTTTTCGCAGAAAAAAAAAAAGCATAAAAACATGATGAAAAAAGCCCCAAACTCAATAAAAACAAAGTTTTGTCATCAAAATGTTTTAGAAAGACCAAAGTATTTTATTTTATTATTTTTTTAAATTTTTTAATCCTTTCTAGCACATTCGAAATTTTGGTTAAAAATTTTGTTTTGTTTACATAGCGGCCAACATATAAAATGGTTAGAATCTTTTTTTGTGCTTTTTCCAGTGAAAAACACAGATTTGGAAATTCTTGCAAAAATCAAATAATTGTCGGATTTTAATGACACTTTCAGGGCTTATTTTCACAAATGAATGAAATTATATTTGAATTTTTTTTTTTTAGAAAATCTTGGTGAAATTTTTTTTTTTTTTTTTACATATCTTACCCCCCACACACACACACATAATTTTAAAATGAATTTACATAGCAAACTGGACCCCATAATTAACTTTTATATAAAATAATTTATTTATCTAATTTGTTTGCTGTTTTCTTAATTTTTTTGGTAAATTATTGTTTTATTTCCCGAGCACTAAAAATCCTTTAAAATCTTCCAAAATTGTTATAATTTCATGCAAATGTATATGCTGAACTTGAATTAACAATTAAATTGGGAAGAAACCTTACCGTTTTGGAGTTATCGACAAGAAAAAAAATCGGACTTCTTCTTGGTCATTTGTCCCCCATTACTGCCATCATGCTCAGTCATTAAGTGCGTAATACCTACGCAGGCGTAATAAGAAAATTTGGCCTATTTACTTCTTTTACAGACTTTCCTTGCAGAAAATCACTACGCAATACCGTAAAAAAATGTAATTTTTTTTTTTTGCTAAAAAGTGTAGTTTTATTTATAACAAAAACAATACAACAGAACCTTTTTTCCGTTTCAAATATAAATGACAAATTAAAAGAACAAATTAAATATTAAAAATAAAGCATTTTTTATATTGTAAAATTGAAAATAAAACAAAAATTAATTTACCAAACTTGGTAAATTATTTAATATTTTTATTTTGTCCCCTTCTTCTACACAGAAAGAAAACCCCCACCCCTAACCTTAACACCTAACCCTAAAGAACTTCAGGGTTAGGTGTTTAAGGTTATGGGTGGGGCTTTCTTTCTGTGTAGAAGAAGGGGACAAAATAAAAATATTAAATAATTTACCAAGTTTGTGCATTAACTTTTTTTTATTTCCAATTTTACAATATAAAAACGTCCTGGGTACGACGTTAAACTGCATCCAACAGCAAGGCCTCTGATTAGGAGGTTCTGAGGAAGCGTGGAACCACCTCTTAATTGCTGGTGTTCCCAGGTCCACCCTGACCCAGGGTGGTAGCACCTGTTGGGGTCCCAGCTATGGGAAAATAGTGAACTTCCAGGTCTTTTCCAGCACATTGAAACAATGATGCTGCCAGCTATACGTTTTTGAAATAATATGATGTTGCCAGCTATACGTTTTTGAAACAATGATGTTGCCAGCTATACGTTTGATATATTTTTGGCATTAAATAACCCATAGTGGTCGATATGCCATAAAACCCCAAACAAACAAACAAACAATATAAAAAATGCTTTATTTTTATTATTTGTTTTTTTAATTTGTCATTGCTATTAGAAACGGAAAAAAGGTTCTATTGTATTATTTTTGTTTTTGTTATAAATAAAACTACACTTAACAAAAAAAAAATTATTTCTTTCCGGTAGTGCGTAGTGATTTTCTGCGAGGAAAGTCTGTAAAAGAAGAAGTAAATAGGCCAAAATTTATGATTACACCAACAAAGTAGTCAGCAGTGAATGAGTGAACCCTATGGTAGTAATGGGGGACGAATGACCAACAAGAAGTCCGATTTTTAATTGTCGATAACTCCAAAACGGTAGGTTTCTTCATAAATATAATTGTTAATTTGAGTTCAGCAAGTAAATTTGCACGGAAATATGACAATTTTGGAAAGATTTAAGGGATTTTTAGCGCTCGGGAAATAAAACCAAAATTTATCATTTTTTTTTTTATAAATGTTTGTTGTCTGGAGTGATTTTTAAAAAAATGAAAAAAAATTTTTTTATGACATATTTTTATTTCTTTTTAATTTTTAATAAATTTAATTATTATTTGCTCACCTGAAGTCGATTCAAAAATTCTGAGTGTGTGATTGATTCATACCAGAACTGGTTAAGATCGGTGATGAGGAATTGGTAGGAATCGTGCAAAAAGTTCGCCTTTACCAAATAAACATAATGGTCAGCCTGCAAAATTTTCCAGGGACAACATTTGAGGTCTGGTTGCCAATTTCTTCTCCATTCAGTCTCGTCGGCATTGCTATTATTGCCAGCAACTGAACAAGATGAAGAATTATTATTATTACCAAGAGAAAGAAGACCAGTTGTTGTTGTTGTCATATTGCAGTCTTCAAATTTCGGTTTAATGTGGGCGACGTGTTTATTATTATTATTCGTGTGCTGAGTGACTGTCCCGTCGTCACTGGCATTATTCATAGTCTGTAGAGAAGACAAAATCCGAACAACACAGGATGTACTGATGATTGTTTCCAATTTTTAAATCTTACCCCCCCAAAAAAACAAATCACAGGAAAAACAATTTCTTCTTCCACGTTTTGAACAAACAAGAGAAAAAGAAACTAAATATTTTCCACCGTTTCTTTTTCTTCGAACACCTTCCCCGATACTTAATAAACAACGTGAAAGATTTAAATTCTATCTGTACAATTTTTAAAAGAAAATAAACGTGTTTAGTGTAAATAAATCTCCGCAAAATAAAGCTTCTTTCTTTTCAGAATGCCGTCGAAGGAAACACAATGCGTACTTTGATACACGTCTTTTGATGACGTCATTAAATTGTGTTTATCACGTGTTTCAGACTTGCGGTCACCTATTGTCAGTTCAAAATTCTCCGTTTTTTGTTTTCGTATCACAATACACTAGTTGGGAGGAAAAGTATTTTATAGGCTGTGTTTTATTTATTTCTTCTATCTTATTTTATAGTTATTTTTTCTCATTCTAAAACTAATTTTCCAACCTTTTTTTTTTTTCTAAAAGTAATTTTTTATCCTTATTTTTCTAAGAAGTCAATTTCCGCTTTTCCAGGAGGGATTTGATGACCTATGTCAAGACATGAAAGATGTTGACAACATTTTAAAAATTAAAAATATATTAAGTTAATTTTACTTAACGAAAATTTAAAAAAAAAAAAGAGATAGAAATAATGTTTAAAAATTAAAAAAATCTACTTACAGTTAATGCGAAACATGTTGTGACATGGTCAATACAAATTTATTCTTAGTTTCACGGTGCAATTTAACGGTTAATTGTAGATACCAGCAGAGTAAATGAAAGCCCAAAAAATGCCAAAAAGTCAGAGAATAATCCGATTTAAATTAAATTTTCACCACTTATTCATTAATGAATGATTTTATACTGGACAGGTCATTTTAATAGAAAATCTAGCGGAATATATTTTTCTTTCAGTTAACGCTATTCGATATGTCGTGAGTTGTATAGCGACCACCACAGAAAACGAAATAATACCTAAAGTTCAAAATAAATTTTTTAAAATGAAAAATCTTTTTAGATGTTCTTTTTTTTTTTTTTTTTTACTTTTAATTTCAAGCTAATAGATTAAAAATTTAATATTTTCAATAAGCAAAATATTTTGCGGTATTTCAAAACTATTTTAAATTGACTAAAAGGAATGTTTTTTTGTTTGTTTGTTTTTATACTAAAAACATAGCTGATGAGTGCTTTTTTTTAGTCGTTTTTCATCGCAGTGTCATTATCTGTATTAAAAAAATTTCAAAAATTAAAATATCCTTTTCTGAAACTTTACTTGAAGAATATTAACTGATTTAAAGTATAATTAATAATCTTATTTTAAACAAATATTATTTACTTTAAGTTTAAAATATCGCAGAAATACATTTTTTATCCGACAGTAGCTGTTTATTTATAATATAAAGAAAAATATCGGAAGATGCTATTTAAAAAAAAAAACAAAAAAAAATTTAGAACGTCTTTAAATGTTGCTTTGAAACCTTTCCAAAATAATTCAATCAAACTAAAATCATGTATATAGTCAGTGCGTACTTAATTTAATAAAACATTATTTTCTTTCACTGTTTATAAACAGTGGCCATGAAAGCCAAGGTCTTATTAAAAAAGAAACTAGCAAACAAATTAAAACACGCATTTTAGCCATTTTAAATACCTTTCAAGTTAAATTTTGGTTAAAACAGCCTAACGTTTTAAAGAAGACATTAATTTCGAAATATTGTTAAATACTGTCTTAAATCACCTGGAATGGTTGCAAAATATTGGAAGAGTTGTGTCAATCATTTTGTTTGTTGCTGCTGCTTCTTCTTCTTCTTATTATTATTATTATTATTATTATTATTATTATTTTCTTTTTTAGTAATCGTTCCTAATCTATCATCCCTATTTTGATCTACCACAGAACATTATCACAAAACATAGGGGAGATAATCCAGAAATTTATTTACGAGTATTCTCCCTTGAAATTAAAAGCAATTTTTAAAAAATTATATTTTATGAGCGTTTTTGATATTTACAAATCTTATGAATTTTAAATTATATAATTTTACAAAAAAGAAATACAAATCATCTCATTGTTATTAAACCTGTATCTTCTTTATTTCCTTATTTTTAAAAATACTTCAGCCTATATAGCTCATACGTACAGACATTTCTATGCCACGAACTGGGACATTTCTCGTTTACTTGACTTCATCATTCCTTGAACTTTTTAGGCCGAACACGCACACACACGCATACAGTCAGACATTCACACTCACACACACACACACACACACACACACACTCACACACACACACATACACACACACTCACACACACATACACACACACTCACACACACACACATACACACACACTCACACACACACACATACACACTCACACACACACATACACACACACTCACACACACACACACACAGAGTGTATGTATGTATATATATGTGTGTGTGTGTGTGTGTGTGTGTGTGTGTGTTCATGATGATGCGATATTTTGAGATTGAAACATAAAATAAAATCATATGGCTATTCGAATGTAATGATTATTTTAGATTTCTTTCTCTACATACCCCCCGCCTTTCAGAAAGTGGACGATCGTCACTCTCCAAGGCTTCCTTTTTATTTTTGGTTTCACCAGTATTTGTGGTACTTGTTCTTCCCGTTATTTCTTTAGAATTGTTAAGTCGATAATTTCTTCTGCTATCTCGTGCCTTCGATTAGCCCTGTGGGTGTTACATTCTCCAAGCTATATTTCTTCTTTATGAGTCCTTAGAAATTTTAACCGTTTCCTTTCTGATGTTTATCAAGTTTCGGACGGAATGTAACACAAGGCCGAGTTTGAAGTTGGTGTATCCCGTTTAACAAGGGACCAAAGGCTAAAAATAGTTCAGTCCTCTCGACACTTAGCTTTTTTGTGGACGCTTCAGGTGCAAGGTAATGACCCCTCCTAAGGAAGAAATACTGCCTGTGTAAAAGGACTTAAGTAGTTAATTTGGTGTCTCCAATAGTTTTTATATCTAGACATAAAATAAGCTTTAGAGAAAAAAGTTCGTAAAAATCGAAAATAAATCCTCATAAGAAGTGGAAATGCTGAAAGGTTCTGGAACCGAACAAGAATGGATCCCAAAAGAAATCTGATGTTTGGTCATCTGGTCAGATTTTAGGAAGGGAGTAGAGAAGAAAGCATTCAATCTCTCTTCAATAAATGACAATATTTCATTTTATTTACATTATATCATAATCACTGAACGTGATATATATACATATATATATATATGAAATTATTAGGAGAATTTGACAATTATATTTAAGTGATTCATCGAGTCTGAAACCTCAACAGAATGCAGAAATCATCCACTACCGAGAATTGAAACCCTGACAGTTAGGTTATCAAGCAAAGACCATACCACCTGTTCAACGGGCCTCGGTGACGTAGAGGTAGCAAATCAGACTCAATATAGCGCCGCTCACTCACATATTCCGTGGTGGAACTCTACTGAGATTCACTTTAACATATATATATGTATATATGGCCTGACGATTGCATCTAGCATGGAACAGACTGTCGCGTCTAAGTGTTGACTTCTATGTTCACTTTTATATTTACACACGCTCTATCTCTGATATTGAGCACTTTATCCCATAAATATAGCACACTTTAAGACTATATTTCTTCATATATATATATATATATATATATGCAGAAATATAGTCTTAAAGTGTGCTATATTTATGGGGTAAAGTGCTCAATATCAGAGATAGAGCGTGTGTAAATATAAAAGTGGACATGGAAGTCAGCACTTAGAGGCGACAGTCTGTTTCATGCTAGTGCAATCGTCGGGCGACTAGTGCTGTTATTTTTCTCGGCTATTTATATAAGGGTCAGTGGTGCATTATGGGTAGTCTATTTTGGCGGTTACTTTTACCGGAAGTGGCTCATTTGTTTATTTATTTATGTCAAATTGTTTTGCTTGTTTTTTGTTTGTTTTTTTATTTTTACTTTTATTTTTTATCTTATATATTTATTTATTTATTCTTTTATTTAGATCGGTGTTTTTGGTTAACGTAGTAAAAATTTGTTTATATAGCTTATTGTTGGTAGTCTATAATGGCCGTCATTACCGGAAATCGCTTGTTCGCTTATTTATTTGGGTCAAATTGTTTTGCTTGTTTTTATTTATTTTCATTTTTATTTTTTATCTTATATATTTGTTTATTTGTCATTGATTAAATCTGTTTGTTGAATTTGTGGTTTTTTCTGACTATTATTTAGGTGGGAACAGTTTTTAATTTATCTATTTAGGTTGGTTATCTTTATTTGTTTTTGTTTTGTTTTGTTTTTTAAACGGCTAGTTTATCGTAATCGGTTGTTAGTTTATTTATATATTTGGATGTATTTAGATCGATTTATTATACTTGTTATTTATTTGTTACACTATATCTTTTTGGCTTTCGGTTTTTAAGTAACGTAGTATATTATCTTTTATTAATGTTTTTGTTTTTTTGTTATTATTTTTATTTGTATAACAGTTATAACTTTCGTCCGTTCTTTTGTTTTGATTTTGTTTCGTTTATTCTAACAGGTGTGGTTTTATGATTTGTTTGGAGTAATTTATTTTGCTTATTTTATTGTTGTTTGTTTATATATTTATTTATTTTTCTATTTTAAGTTACGTAGTAAAAATTTGTTTTCATGTCTACATTTTGAGATTAGCTCGGATCTTTTATTTAATAATTTATTTTCATCTGGGAAGGTAATGATAGCTATTTTTTCCTCCAGGCAAAGTTTGCAGGTTTTTGATAGGTTGTTGTAGGCTGATGATTTTTTCCTTATTTTCCAAGATATTTTTGGTGTGGTGTGTGTTTTGTTTTTTATTTCCCAGATATACTTAGAAAGCATTGTGCTGTTCGCATATTTACTATTTGTGAAAGACATTTTGTGTACATAATTTCTTTGTTTCCATGGTCCTTCGGTTACTCCTATATATACTTTTTCTTCATTATCTGCTGATTTTGTCGTGGCTTGGTAGATTACGTTGTTTTGTAAACAATTACCGTTTAAGGGACATTCGTTTTTTATTCTGCAGTTGCACGTGGGTTTAATTTGTTCGTGTGGTTTGTTAATAATTTTTCTGTTGTGCTTTTTTATTATTTGTGCCATGTTCTCGGTGCAACTGTAGCTGATTTTTACTGTGTTTTTGTTGAATATTTTGTGTAGGGTGCTTGATTCCGGGAAGTGTTTGTGTAAAAGCTTGAAGAATATTTTTCCTATGTTTGTTTTTACGTTTTTGCTGTACGGTGGGTTGAACCATATGATATTTCTTTTTCTGTTGGTCTTTTTTGTGTTCTGTGGTGAGTATGTGAGTGTTGCTGGGAATCCGCTATCTTTTATATATATATAATTATTTATTTGAATATTACAACATAAATATGTTATAAAATCACGACAAAAGTAGCCATTTTGTTTCAACACTTCTTGTGTCTTGTCAAGTGATAATATAGAATATAGAATAAATGGTTTTAAAAGATTCAAATTAATCAACGATCCTTAGCTAAGAGTAAACGCTGTTACGTAAGCCAGAGTGGCCAATCAAAAAACAAGTATAGGATGATTCGAAAAATTTGACAACTAAGCAAGGCTATCTAGATATTAAAAGATTTATAAAATTTGAAATTAAAATTAAAAGTAAAAAATTAAAATTACCTATTTAGAAATCTAAATCAGATCTCTATTAAGTTTTAAATTGTAGAATTACTAAGGAAAAAAAAAAAATAAATAAATAAATAAATAAATAAATCTAAAAATAAAAATAAAAGATATATATGCTATTTAATTTATATTTTCATTGAAATTAAGTTGAAAGTTGTATTTAGAGTCCCAGACATAGATGTATACATTTTTCGTTACATTTCAGCATGTTAGTCGCCTCTCACGTGAAATCACTCGAACAACGGCATGCCAAACGCTCGGACGCATCTAGATATATACACACACATACAAAAAAGCAAACCACACATAGGCAAATGCACTACACCTACACACACACATCGATACACACAGGCACACACATCTACATTCAATATGATCCAGACGGTCAAATGTCGAAGCTATTCGTGGCTTAATATGTTATTAAACGAATTTAAACTTGAAAAATTTAAACAAATAACCATATATAAATATATATATATATATATATATATATATATATATATATATATATATATATATACATTTTTGAAAACATAGTTTTCGACACATTTACAGACAAAAGTAAATAACCACCTCCACATATAATTGAACACTCGCACATCCGCATATAAATTAATACATGCACCCGCATAGACACATATAAGGATAATAGGTACGCATACACAGACCTACGTACATAAACATACACATAGATAAGCACATATAAATATATTGACCCATACGTCGACGCAGAAAAGTAAATAAGGCAAGTGAAGAAATACATATAAAGATGCAACCATATACAAGCACACACATACATACATACACATCTAGATGTACATACATAAGCACGCATGCATATATGTATATACACTAAATATATATATAGACATTTACAAATACAAGTGTATACATGAAAAATTAAACAAACGTAAATTAAAACGACATGAGTATAAAAATGCATATACACATCCGCTAGTACATATATATACACACATACATACGCAACTACACATAGATATATACACATATATATCTACAGACATACATATTCACAAATATATATACGCATATATATATATATATATATATATATATATATACATACACATATAAACACACATACACATATACATACACACACATACAC
Organism: Acanthosepion esculentum; assembly: GCA_964036315.1. Lineage (NCBI taxonomy): Eukaryota > Metazoa > Mollusca > Cephalopoda > Sepiida > Sepiidae > Acanthosepion > Acanthosepion esculentum. Next base: position 100,620,412 of record OZ038500.1, read on the forward strand.
ATATACGCACACACACATACATATACAAACACATATACATATATACATAAACATATAGACACATGCATAAAAAAGGAAAAAGAAATAAGCATACATAGACCAACTTATATTCTAATAATATTCCAACAACATTATGATAAAATATATTAAAAGTTAATCATAATTTAAGAAAAGAACAACGGTCTGTAAGCAATTAAAGGTACTTTATCAACAAAAGTAGATTTTAGTTTGTATCTATGATACACTCCAAGACACTAAAGCCTACATACAAATACACATACAATGACACACCAACATATATATATAAATATCTAATCCTATATAAATACCCATATCGACACATCCAGATAAACAATACAGAGACAGTCGAGCTCAACCATATAATCACCCACACATACATATCAATATACACCTATATACAAATACATATACATAAACATATACATATTTAAACATACATATATATACATATATATGCATATATAAACCTATACATACACATAGAAACATACATACTACATATACATACATATATGCACACTCACACATACATATACATACATATGCAACAGGCATACATATATCTACACTCACACAAGTACACATAAATATCCCCATATACCCATACATATACTCACACATTTAGTGGTAGACACTTACCAGAATTTACTCCCTTACTCATACACATAAACAGGTTAACCTATGATAGAAGCCAATATACGCAACGATATACCTTCATAAAAAAAAAAATAAATAAATAAATAAATAAAAAAAAACATATATATATCCCTATATACACATATACATATCCTACAGTAGAAATAACTCTACATAACATACACATATATACATCTAAATACAGACACGTATGTTACTTTGTAAGTACCCAGTACACATTCATATCGATAAGGCGACTATCATGCTAAAAAGGTAATAGTCTATTAAGTTTCATTTATCATTATCATAGAAAGTATATGATTTCTATACTAAGTTAAATTTAAGACGATGCTTACAGTTAACTGTTAGTTCATATCTTTGATTTAAAAGATCAGTCTTATTTTTAAATCTAATTATTTCAAGTTTCTCGTTAAGGCATAAGTAACACGGGGCATATAGTGAGTTACATGTCCGGGCCTTTCTAATTAATTTCCATTTAACCTTAGGTGTTTTATTTTTCTCTTTTAGACTCCAAAAGTATTTGGATAATGAAGTCATATATTTATAGTTACTATTATTAAAAGATTGCAGGTGACCCCGCCAGCGTTCCTTGAATGGTCTCATGGTGCAACCTATGTAGAATTTCTTTATATTTGGATTTTCTAGTGTTGATATAGTACCGAGATAAACTACAGAGCTAGTTAAACAGTTATTATTTAGTGGACAATTATTGGGATTCCTGCAGTTACATGATTTATTATTTGTGTCATTTTGCTTAATGTTGCTATGTGCAACCTTGTGGGTTGTCAGGCTCTCCGAATTTATATACTTGCTGAATATACTATTGTTATGTTTTTTAATTATTTTTTCTAGGTTATCAGCACAACTATAGCTTAACTTAAGAGTATTAGAGTTAAATATTTTACTGAGTGAGTTGGTTCCAGATTTGGGGAAATGTTTTTTAATGAGGTTTAGAAACAGGTGCCCCAATTTGGTTTTAACCATAATGTTAAAAGGGGGAGTATACCATATGATTTTTCTAGATCTCTTTCTACCATTATTGTTGCTATTTATAGGGCTTTTATATTTAATATTAATATTTTTATATCCACTATTTTTAAGTGCGGAATTGTAAAGGTCACTATGCTTATTAAAAATATCACTGTTTGAAGAGTTGTTACTGATCCTACATTCAATAGAATAGGGTATGTGTTTGATGATTGCAGGGGGGTGGTTAGAATTTGGATGAACGTATATTTGATTGGAATTAACTTTTACATATGGTTGGTATGTGTTGCTAGTGAGGTCTAGGGTGACGTCTAGGAAGTCTACTCGTTTAACATTAGTGGAAACTATTACTCTGAGACCTAGATCCTTAAATACCTTATGTATCATTTTTCTAATACGATCTACTTTAATTTTAGTGGAATTCCTAACTACTAATAACCCGTCGTCCCTATATAATCCTACACTATCAGAATCTAGGCAATCAAATGCACTTAAATTATACAAAAGAAATAATCCAACAAGATCAGAAGCTTCAGCAGAATCCAGAGAACCCATTGAAATGTCAAATTTTTCGTTACAGGACTTTTTGGTCCACTGTTCATCTTTGTAGATTAGAACCGAATTTCGGCACTCCATGATGGTATTCACTTCTCTTTCAGAAATGTTGGAGTATTCCCGAGCGAAATCCAGGGCACAAGTGAACAGATTTTTGGATATAGATGGATAATAGTCTGTAATGTCAAACTGTATGAAGGTACATTTATCCTTAAATCCGATGTTGGTAAACCAGTTGATGACATCCGCAGTGTTAATCCATTGTAATAGTCCGAGGGTTTTCTTTATGGAGTGGTTGGTTCTTTCTAAGATGTTCTTACTAATCCTGCCGATTTCCGGTCTAGTTGGGTTTATAATCCTAGTTGATGGCTTAGATCTGAAATCGGGTTTATGATCTTTTAATAAAATATAGGCTTCTTTAGGTTGTAATTTACTAACTCGATCACTTATCTTTAGTTTATCAGTAATTGATTTGCTGATAGAGTTAATTTTATCAATTTGGTTAAAATTGTCCGTATTAATTTTTTGTAACTACTGGTTAGACTATTTGTTACTAATTTGTCATAATTCCTAGGGGATAATTTATAAAAGTTGGCAGTCTTATCAGATTTAACATATAGGTCTTCTGATTTATTGATGTCTTTGACAATGATATCCAGATTTTTTTGGAAACAGTTCTTGAATTTGTAGAAGGTTAATCCCTTGATGATATCTAATAGATCATTCTCGAAACTCAATAGATCCTTTATTATAGGTGCAGTTTTGAGACTTTTAAAACCATAGTTCTCTTGTTCATATAGTTGTTCCTTATTCTGAAGGAAGAAGAAAGTCTTCCATCTCATTCTCCTTATGAAGTTTTCGGTTTGCTGAGTCAAATGGACGAAATAATCCCTTTTGTTTGTGGTGGGAATGTTCTTCAGTGATAATTCGAAATCGATTTTATCCATATTAAGAATATAATAGATAGTGCTCGACAGTAATAGGAGCTAATATCCAAGTTTAGGATTGGTATATACGGAATGAAATCCAATAACCAACAATCAATATTCTTTAAAGAGTGCTCAATACAGAGTAGAGCAGATATAATTATTTATTTGAATATTACAACATAAATATGTTATAAAATCACGACAAAAGTAGCCATTTTGTTTCAACACTTCTTGTGTCTTGTCAAGTGATAATATAGAATATAGAATAAATGGTTTTGTCACCTGCAATCTTTTAATAATAGTAACTATAAATATATGACTTCATTATCCAAATACTATTGGAGTCTAAAAGAGAAAAATAAAACACCTAAGGTTAAATGGAAATTAATTAGAAAGGCCCGGACATGTAACTCACTATATGCCCCGTGTTACTTATGCCTTAACGAGAAACTTGAAATAATTAGATTTAAAAATAAGACTGATCTTTTAAATCAAAGATATGAACTAACAGTTAACTGTAAGCATCGTCTTAAATTTAACTTAGTATAGAAATCATATACTTTCTATGATAATGATAAATGAAACTTAATAGACTATTACCTTTTTAGCATGATAGTCGCCTTATCGATATGAATGTGTACTGGGTACTTACAAAGTAACATACGTGTCTGTATTTAGATGTATATATGTGTATGTTATGTAGAGTTATTTCTACTGTAGGATATGTATATGTGTATATAGGGATATATATATGTTTTTTTTTATTTATTTATTTATTTATTTTTTTTTTTATGAAGGTATATCGTTGCGTATATTGGCTTCTATCATAGGTTAACCTGTTTATGTGTATGAGTAAGGGAGTAAATTCTGGTAAGTGTCTACCACTAAATGTGTGAGTATATGTATGGGTATATGGGGATATTTATGTGTACTTGTGTGAGTGTAGATATATGTATGCCTGTTGCATATGTATGTATATGTATGTGTGAGTGTGCATATATGTATGTATATGTAGTATGTATGTTTCTATGTGTATGTATAGGTTTATATATGCATATATATGTATATATATGTATGTTTAAATATGTATATGTTTATGTATATGTATTTGTATATAGGTGTATATTGATATGTATGTGTGGGTGATTATATGGTTGAGCTCGACTGTCTCTGTATTGTTTATCTGGATGTGTCGATATGGGTATTTATATAGGATTAGATATTTATATATATATGTTGGTGTGTCATTGTATGTGTATTTGTATGTAGGCTTTAGTGTCTTGGAGTGTATCATAGATACAAACTAAAATCTACTTTTGTTGATAAAGTACCTTTAATTGCTTACAGACCGTTGTTCTTTTCTTAAATTATGATTAACTTTTAATATATTTTATCATAATGTTGTTGGAATATTATTAGAATATAAGTTGGTCTATGTATGCTTATTTCTTTTTCCTTTTTTATGCATGTGTCTATATGTTTATGTATATATGTATATGTGTTTGTATATGTATGTGTGTGTGCGTATATGTGTATGTGTGTGTATGTATATGTGTATGTGTGTTTATATGTGTATGTATATATATATATATATATATATATATATATATATATGCGTATATATATTTGTGAATATGTATGTCTGTAGATATATATGTGTATATATCTATGTGTAGTTGCGTATGTATGTGTGTATATATATGTACTAGCGGATGTGTATATGCATTTTTATACTCATGTCGTTTTAATTTACGTTTGTTTAATTTTTCATGTATACACTTGTATTTGTAAATGTCTATATATATATTTAGTGTATATACATATATGCATGCGTGCTTATGTATGTACATCTAGATGTGTATGTATGTATGTGTGTGCTTGTATATGGTTGCATCTTTATATGTATTTCTTCACTTGCCTTATTTACTTTTCTGCGTCGACGTATGGGTCAATATATTTATATGTGCTTATCTATGTGTATGTTTATGTACGTAGGTCTGTGTATGCGTACCTATTATCCTTATATGTGTCTATGCGGGTGCATGTATTAATTTATATGCGGATGTGCGAGTGTTCAATTATATGTGGAGGTGGTTATTTACTTTTGTCTGTAAATGTGTCGAAAACTATATGTTTTCAAAAATGTATATATATATATATATATATATATATATATATATATATATATATATTTATATATGGTTATTTGTTTAAATTTTTCAAGTTTAAATTCGTTTAATAACATATTAAGCCACGAATAGCTTCGACATTTGACCGTCTGGATCATATTGAATGTAGATGTGTGTGCCTGTGTGTATCGATGTGTGTGTGTAGGTGTAGTGCATTTGCCTATGTGTGGTTTGCTTTTTTGTATGTGTGTGTATATATCTAGATGCGTCCGAGCGTTTGGCATGCCGTTGTTCGAGTGATTTCACGTGAGAGGCGACTAACATGCTGAAATGTAACGAAAAATGTATACATCTATGTCTGGGACTCTAAATACAACTTTCAACTTAATTTCAATGAAAATATAAATTAAATAGCATATATATCTTTTATTTTTATTTTTATTTTTATTTTTTTTTTTTTTCCTTAGTAATTCTACAATTTAAAACTTAATAGAGATCTGATTTAGATTTCTAAATAGGTAATTTTAATTTTTTACTTTTAATTTTAATTTCAAATTTTATAAATCTTTTAATATCTAGATAGCCTTGCTTAGTTGTCAAATTTTTCGAATCATCCTATACTTGTTTTTTGATTGGCCACTCTGGCTTACGTAACAGCGTTTACTCTTAGCTAAGGATCGTTGATTAATTTGAAACTTTTAAAACCATTTATTCTATATTCTATATTATCCCTTGACAAGACACAAGAAGTGTTGAAACAAAATGGCTACTTTTGTCGTGATTTTATAACATATTTATGTTGTAATATTCAAATAAATAATTATATCTGCTCTACTCTGTATTGAGCACTCTTTAAAGAATATTGATTGTTGGTTATTGGATTTCATTCCGTATATACCAATCCTAAACTTGGGTATATATATATATATATATATATATATATATATATATATATATATATATATATATATATATACAGAGTGATGGGAAAATACCCCCTCCCATTTGAAAATACTAAATAATTAATTTATTAACTATAATTTTTACAAGAAATGGATATGAGAGGAACGCTTTTAGAATGAGGTTTTATTTAAAATTCGATATGGGCACCAGATTTCGCTAGCAGCTTCTCGAGTCGCCCAGGAATTGCATCGACTGATTTCACTAGGAACTCTTGTGGTATGGAAGTCATAACTTCTTGTATTCGCCTTTCAAATTCTTCCAAAGTCTTGGTTTGTTATAGCAAACTTTAATCAACCCCAAAGAAAAATATTACAGGGTGTTAATTCAGTACTCCTGACTCGCCACACATACATAAAATAGGAGTTACTTTTCAATCACCATATATATATATATATATATATATATATATGTATATATACACCGGGTGTAACAGTTAAATAGTTCAAGTCGTAACTGTCTGCATAACTGTCTATCCCACAAAATATTTAATATCTAAAATCCACTAAACTAATCGAGTTTATTTTCTCCGGGTTTTCAGGTAAGACATTTAGCCATCTTGACACCATTTTTCGTGAGATAATTCTTACGAAAAATGGTGCCAAGATGGCTAAATGTCTTACCTGAAAAACCCTTTGAGTTGTTCATCTAAAACGAGAACAGTTTAAAATCGTTTTGTGTCAGACTTACTGTCTGACACAAAACGATCCAAGGGAGCAATGGTGAGAGGAAAAAAGATCATTCAGGCCTTCAGCAATGGTACCATCATTGGTACTCTGGCTTTCATCTTCAAAGCCCATTCAAGAATCATCAAGAGAACGGTGAATAAGTTTAAAAAAGAAAGAACAGGAGAAAGGAAAACTGGATCAGGAGGTCACAACAGGAAGAGGGATCATCGTTTCAATTTAGAAATAAAGGGATCAATTAGAAAAGATCCAACTCAATTCATAAGACGTTTGGCACTTGAGAGAGGAGTTTCAGCTATGACAGTCCAAGGAGTAGTGAAAAAAGGACTTGAAAATAAACTCGTACGTGAAACCTATTTATTTTAAGCTTCCGAACCTTATCTATGATTAATTAACCCTTTAAGCCCTGCGTTCCTGAACAATTTTCAACCTTCTGCCGGAGATCCTGAGTCAAAATTCGCAAATAATTGTTATGTAATATTTCACGGTAGATATAAAACATAGTTACAAGTGTTTACTCACCGTTCAACCGGTGGCTGGGCATTCAGACATTTTTCTCTACTACCGGTAAAGCGGTGGCCAGGGCTCAAAGGGTTAATGATGAACATGTCATTTTTCTTTATGATCGATTTCATCATGATTCTTCTGTTAAGCTTGTAGAGTAATTATACATTCTTATTGCTCAATGTAGAGTCCAATAGTGTTAAAAACCTCGGAGAATTCCAGTAAGTTATCTTTAATCATTTCTAAGACACAAAGCTTCAGAGTTTAATCTATTAATTGGACAATTAATTTTGTTGTTACACATTTTGGACAATTTTACTGTTACACCCGGTTTACACACACACACACACACACACACACACACACACACACACACACACGTGTGTGTGTGTGTGCGTGTGTTTTGGACTCTCCCGTCGCGGACGACAAATGAGGGTTCAGTAAAATCAGAAGGGGCTCAACTTTTATGGACATGCATGTGTCTCCCAAGGCCTGCAGGTGCTTGGCAAACCTTTAGATGATTTAACATGTGGTTGAGCCATATTGCTCGAGTGACTGGAGATCAATTGCTACATGTTTCCACAAGCGGACAGCAAGGCCTGCTTTACTGCCTGCGACAAAGCCACAGAGGCAGGAAAGGTTACCATTGGGAGGAGCAGCATGATGTGAACTTACTTTAATACTTGCACGTAGTTGATCCCGATTTTCAAGATGGCCTCGCCCAAACACACATACATGCGCAGACATATATATATATATATATATATATATATATATATATATATATATATATGTGTGTGTGTGTGTGTGTGTGTGTGTGTGTGTGTGTATAAATTATTTTAAGATCGATTGTATCTGTGAAGGAACAAAATGAATAAAAAGACAAGTGGAAATCCACAATGCAAAGAGAGTCATATAAAATAGTCGACCGCAACAAAGATAATAACATTACCCACAAGAATAAAGTAGACAAAAACAGATTTATAATACTGCCTACTAACTCCATAATATCCACTATCTAAAACCACATAAACCATCTAAACAACACCCAAATAGTTACAACCACTTCCCAAACCATTATGGTTATGATCAGAACTAAAATTATCCACGACAATAATAATTCAGAAGTAGGTATATAGAACATACATTTCCCAAAATGTTTTTCTCAATACAGAAATTAAAAACAAACAAAAACGAATCTATGAACACAAAAGGGATCTAATACATAACAACTTATCAAATGCTCTAGTCATGCACAGAAATAAATTCAACCACAATTTTGATCTAAAAAATGACACACCTATTAAAAAAGAAAGTAATTTACTCAGAAGAAAAATTCTTGAGAGTCCTGCTATCGAATCTTATCAAAATATAAATCTACGGGTTCTTTCCAATCTCATCTTCCCTGAAAGAATCACTACATTCCAAAGCCAACATATACAGCCACAAAAATGTTTAAAAAATCAAAAGAAAACAGTTAAAATTCATTCCCCCATGTTCTTGAAGATGTACAGCACGTACATCCATAATATCCGTCAAATACCCCAAATGATATTGACAGATGGCGCATTGTATACTAAATTGAGACAGAGCGGGAATCAATAAGCTTAAGACACGGGGATTAGTAGTTTATTGAGTCTACTGTTGCGCAGTTATAAGCCCAGATTATCTTGCACGTTAATTTGCTGGTGTAATAAGTTCAGAGAGCCGAGTTCGAATTCCAGTCGATCCATTACATTCACTTACGTGCTATTACCCTAGGGAAAGGTATGAATCCTCTTCTTCATCTCCCCCCAGCTATGAGCAAATAGCAGGACAGACCGGGTTCTATAGACTTGGATGGCAACTGAAAGAAATAGCAACCTACTGCGGGAAAAAAATCTGCCTCGTCAGTCATGTATCGAAAGATACATGATCGCCTAAGAGTTTATCACGTATGGCACATAACTAAGTTCAGTCGCCATTGACTGTCTCCCTACTCTGACCTTGTGCCAGAATAACCGAACCTAAATAAATTGTTTTGTATATTTTTTTTTATATTTAATTAATTACGTCTGTTTGTTTTACTGGTCCCTAACGTTTCAGATCTGTGGAACTCATTAGATAACACAGTGAATGTGACGCAAGAAAAAGAAACCATTTTGGTTAGATTTTATTAATTGCTTGAAAAGTCTTTCCTTTCATTGAGACTAAGAATTTTTTTAAATATTCTCAGTCACTGGGAAAAGGCCAAACCCACTGGTGCAATTAATTTCCTTCATTTAAATGAATTTCCTTAATGACTTCAGATTTTTATAAAAGATAATCACACATAAGGTACCAAGAAATATATCACTGTTGACATTTATTTGAGGCACAATGCAAGAATTAGTTGAACTCAACGCCTGTTTCCAACTCTTGCAAGATGACTCAATTGTCCTCTGCCGAAAAGTAAAAACCACCGCCACACAAAAGCGGATAAGAACCCCCACCCCAAAAAAAGACGCCATAAGTAGAAATTATCAAGTAAATATACTGAAAAATTGTGTTGACCTCAATGCAGATTCTGTGAGGAATATCGAGAAATATTTGAGCATTTTGTATCAGGTTTCACGGTATTAGCATCAATCGAATATGAAATTAGGCAAGGCAGGATGAGCCAATAACTGCACTGAAAAATTTGTAATTTTTATGGGTAAGAAACTGTAAGAAATTAGTACGAACACCACCCCAAACCGTTTAGAGATATAGGATTTTATAATGTACACAGACAGAACAATCAAAGATAACCGCCCAGACATGGTGATCAAAGACCACGAAAACAGAATCAGCTTTTTTTTATTGGCATAGTAGTTCTTGCAGATTATAATATAGCTTTGAAGATCTTCAATAACTATTTGTATTGACGTAGACATTCCAAAACTGCGGGATATGAGGATATAAATAATTCCATTTGTGATTGAGGAAAGGTTCTGAAGAGTCATTGGAATGGGAAATCCCTGACAGCCTTAAATAAATACAGGGGTTGGACAAAATAATTGAAACACTTGTTAAATTCAAAGAAAATTTATTTAATATGGAGTTGGTCCTCCTTTAGCCTCACATACAGCTTTAATACGTCTAGGAATGGAATCATACAGCTTCCTGACTTCATACAGAGGAATTTTCAGCCATTCTTCCATTAACACCTGCTCCAGCTCTTTAAGACACGACGGTGGAGGATAGCGGCTCCTAACTTGTCGCTCCAAAATCCACCACAAATGTTCAATAATATTGATATCTGGAAATTGGGGAGGCTACTCCATATGTTCTAGCTCACTTTCATGCTCTTCATACCAATTCGTAACCACTCAGGTGGTATGTATTGGAGAATTATCGTCTTGGAAGATGCAGTCACTATCAGGGAATAAAGTGTGGGCCATTGGATGAACATGATCTCCCAAAATGTTCAGGTAATCTTTGCTGTTGATTCTACCATGCAGGGCAACTATTGGACCAAGACATTTCCATGATATAGCGCTTCAAACTATCACTGATCCACTTCCGTGCTTCACTGTTGGAAGAAGGCAGTCCGGGTTGTAAGCTTCTTTGGGCTGCCTCCACACATAAACTCGCCCTGAAGTTGGAAAAAGAGAAAAACTGGACTGGTCTGAGAATATGACTTGCTTCCATTGGTCTGCAGACCAGGCATTGTGATCTCTGCACCACTTCAACCTCTTCTGAATGTTGCGAGTGGAGAGAAGAGATTTCCTTACGGCGGCTCTTCCATGATATCCAGCCTTATGGAGCTCACGACGAACAGTTTTAGTAGAAACTGGATTATTCAGATGATTATTCAACTCAGTAGTCACTTTGGTCGCACTAGTCTGATGATTTTTTTGCCACATTGCGTTTCAATGCACGTCGGTCCCTGTCAGCAAGTTTGTAAGTCCGGCCCGAATTGCTACGGTTGCTAGCGGTTTTGCCCTGTTTCTCGAATTGCGTCATAGTTCTTGATATGGTAGGTCTGGAAAAACCAAACAGTTCAGCAACCTTAGTGATCGAGGCTCCTGCCATGCGAGCTCCAACAATTTGCCCTTTTTCAAACTCGAAGAGGTCACGCATTTAGCTTAAATTTTACTAAATTCTAAAAATAAATAAGACAAAGACAGTAAATTAGATAAATAAACGTATTTACAATAGATATAACCTGCAATTACGAAGTTTTAGTTTAAGTTCTTAATATAATAGGTCTTTGAAATATAGGAGTGGAATTTGCAACTGTTCCAATTATTTTGCCCAAACCCTGTATGTGTTCTCACAAGCGCAAATCACAATCTATGAAAAGATTTATCTATGCAAATGGGCGTTTTAGTTGATGTTTTCTTTTGTGGGAAGGTACACAAATGTGCAGTGGAAAATTGAATGATACCATTTTAGACCTTAGGTCTCTCGTTGGGACCCTGGCGGAAGCGAGTATACAACAGAAATCATAAAAGGAAATAATAATAATAATAATAATAATAATAATAATAATAATAATAATAATAAATCATATCCAAGAAAACAAGTACTGGAACAAGAATTGTCGCAGAGCTTATTGAAATACGATTTGTTATTGCTTTAAAAACGAACATTTTAAAAACAGTTTTATTCACGTAATATACACAAATACATTAAAACAAAATGCAAAAGCAAAGACAAAACTAAATTACTTACCATAAAGCGTTTTAGTTTTTTATTCACGGTGTGTAATTTTTTTTTTTATCCTTTCTCTTCTCCCTTTGTTTTCATATATTTATATATATTAGGTGAATATATGAATATTTGAATGACCAAAAAGTATCGGGACTGTTGCTATAAAAAAAGAAAACTCCAATACATATCAATTCGGTATTTAATCTCCTTCTAAGTAGTCTACTACTGAATCGACAGACTAGCATCGTCGTTTTCATTGATGGAAGCATTCCTGGAATTCTTTTTTGGGGTAGCGAGCAGCTGCCTGGTTGCATTTTTCTGGATTTCCTTGACGTCTGGAAATCTTGCTCCTTTCAAATGAGATTTGATTTTTGAAGAGGAAAAAGTCGCAATGGATCTGGGGAATATGGTGGTTGTCGAATCGGTGGAATATTGTGCTTGTCCAAAAACTGCTGCACAAGCCATTGCCACTGATGGAAACTCCGTGGTGTGGTGAGACGACCACATTCTACACACTTTTCTTCCAAGCACCTGCTATAAACAATGAAAATGAACTATATAACTTAGTGTGCATAACTAACAGAATTCAAGATCAATCTGTGTCGGGCGGTTTCACTCTGTGTACCTTTGTTCCGATAAATTTTGATCAGACCTCGTATACTCTTTTAAAATATTCGTTTTTAAGGCCATAATAACTCATGACATCAGGAACGTCATTGATGAAAATTAAGGACACTTAGTTCCAAGGATAGAGCTCCGGGGGACACTTGCATTAATAACTTACTCGGAATTCGAACTCGTCTCATCGATTTCACTTTTCGAATCGCTATATATATATATATATATATATATATATATATATATATATATATATATTTATTTAAATGTTAGGCAAGATGAAATATAAGCTTACCCAAGAAAAGAAGAGAAGTAATGTATCCACTCCCACTCCGCCACTTACCCCAACTGAAATAAAGGAAGCCATTTTCTTTGTCATTGGATCTGAAATATACTTAGTGTCATACAAGCAATGAGCTGAATAAAACATCATCGCGTTCTCCCTTGGAGGCTCCTTGAAAGCCAATTGAAACCCACCCGAGACGACATCCATTTTCAAAGCCATACAAATAATTCGTAGCCCCTAAAATGATTTCTTTGTCCGATGACATGAAATATATTTGGTTTTATAATAGCATCGAGGAGAATAAAAATGATGGAACATTTTCAATCGCCATTAAGTTACTAACATAAAATATCCTAAGACAATCAAATACTCAATTATTATTTAATATAAAACATTCCTATTAAATTCGTATGTGAAATGAAGGATTTATTTTTGGATGCCTCTGTAAAAAAAGCTCAAAGCATCTATACACCATTTTGCTTAGCAATTTATCGTTCCAAGAGTAATACATTTGTAGGTCCAAGAACCTTTTCATTATTGCATGTTTGCATTAAACATCCTGTGTCGTTTATGTAGGCTTCTAATTCATGGCAAATGTATCCTGTGCCTTAACGACAGAGAAAAATTGTCCTATCACAATCTAGAGAGAAAGCTGCATAATTCCGTTTGCGCAAGACAAATCGAGTGTTGAATTGACACGTATAATCGACCTTTTATTTACCCCACATTTCTGGTTTTCTTTGTTTTTTTTGTTTTGTTTTTGTTTTTTTTGTTTTTTTTATCTAGGCACAATTTTGTAAAATCATCTTTTTTTTTTTAAATTGAAAACATCAACAGTTCCTATTTCAGTGTTAACACATTTTTCAAGCGAATATTTTTAAAAAAAAAAACTTACAGTCCACCGATTTTAACTTGTGGAAAATAAAAATTATGAAAATTTCAGATTTTCCTATCACCGCAGCTTCTTCCCCAGAACTGTTGATTTATGGAACAGACTCCCAAGAGGATGCTTTCCCGAACACTATATTCTTTTCAAGATAGAGCTCTGTGGGGACACTTGCATTAATAACTTGGCTGGAATTCGAACTCGTCTCATCGATTTCTCTTTTCGAGTCGCTAGATATATATTTTTTATTTCAATGTTAGGCAAGATGGAAACGAAAACTAGCCAAGAAAAAAGTAATGAAGCTCTACCCCGCCCCACACACCTAACCCAAAAGAAATAAAGGAAGCAATTTTTTTGTCAGTTAACCGTTATATTTTCTGCATATACTAAAAACTGTGCCTCTTACTTATTATTCTGACTTCTCATATAAAAACCACCTTCAGTAGCCCTCTTTCTTGAGTGGCTCTTAGGCTTTTTATAGGGTGAAAATTAGTACTATGTATACAGATATCTGTTCCTATGATGATTCGTAAAGCGATTTTCCGTGTATAAACTCTTGCATCACTCACCGATGCTAAGGCAATAGTAAAATAACATTCTAGAACATAACAAAACATTTCTATGGCATATGTCGATATAATTAGCACTAAAAAACACACGGAGGATATAAATATAATACACCTAATGAAATTAAATTTGTTTAAGCTGCTTGTATATTTATTGTCAGTGATGCCATTGGTTCTCGGTCGATGGGTTGACAAAGCGTAAGATGTTGTCTCTTTTGCAGTACTCGGAAGCAGCAGTAAATATGTAGAAGAAAGAAAAACAAACGAGAGTTTGTTTTTCTTTTTTATCGGAAATTTGCCAACTTATAATCGAACAAGAAAATGTCCTCATCGCTTTAATGGGAAACTGAATATGTACATAAATATGACAATGTTTTAAGCGACACTCGAACGGCTTAAGTCAAGCAAAGCGGCCAACGTTCGTCACTATTTCTCCGGATTAATTTGCAGTGTAACACCCGCACTCAGTTCTCATTAAAAATTTCCAAAATAATTACATATGTGTGTCATTGTACATGCTCCATTAGAATCTGGCTTGATAAATTTGATAAAATCTACCGTTTTGGAGTTATCCACAGTGAAATTTGGGATTCAATTGCGTCGTTGGCGGCAGCCATTATTCGCATTGTTTGCATAGATTCGCTGCGGAAAGCTAAACGCGGAAAACTACGGAAAACTAAGCTCAGAACTGATCTTTCTTGTCTAAATTTGTCTCAATTACTGCGCACGAGAACTATTTACATACACACGCTCAGTTTTCTCAATGATACCGACACTGATAGCTATTCTGCAGCGAATGTATACAAACAAGCCCAGTAATGGCTGCCGCGACACGAATGAATCCGAAATTTCACTGTCCATAACTCCAAAACAGTAAATTTTATCGAATTTTTCCAGCAAGATTCGAATGGAGCATGTACAATTACACATAAATGTAAGTATTTTAGAAATTTTTAATGCGAACTGAGTGCGGGTGTTACACTGCAAATTAACCTTCTCCGTTTCACAATCATGGTGATGACTTTCCTTTTTTTTTTTCGCAGCACCATCTTCAGAAAGGTTTATATTAACATTAGGAGGCCATAATGAAGGACAGCGAGTTTCCACAAACACAGCATAAGCAAAGGAGAGCAAGCAGCCAACAATCCATTATGGCGTACAACCAGGAACTGACTGACACTGCCTTATGTATGAGGCAAACAGCGTAAGTTGATACAAAACTAATGGATATTGCGCCGTAACCACGAATCCTCATAAGATCAGGACTGACGTAACCCGGGAACTTATTACACACACACACACACACACACACACACACACACACACACACACACACACACACACATATATATATATATATATATATATATATATATATTTATGCATGTTTCAGTAAATAATATAGACAGGTTTTGTATATTTATTTTATGTAAATTCTTTTCATATCGTCTGATAAGCTTAATAACATTATCATTAAGAGATGAAAGAAAATCAAAGATGACAATTACATTAGAATATATTAAGCAATACACGGACAAAACAATAATGCACGAATTTGTCGTTGCTTGGAAATCTTCCATGTAAACAAAAACAGACTATCATTATTGTTTTGTCCGTGTATTGGTTAATATATTCTAATGTAATTGTCATCTTTGATAATGGCTTATGTAAGGCGAAAGCTTAGATAGGATTAAAAAATATGTATCAATATTGTGAGATTCTTTCTTCTTTTAAAGATAACGTTATTAAGCTTATCAGACGATATGAAAAGAATTTACATAAAATAAATAGACAAAACCTGTCTATATTATTTACTGAAACATGCATCAATGAAAAATGCTACCTAAATACACACAATATATATATATATATATATATATATATATATATATATATATGTGTGTGTGTGTGTGTGTGTCTGCGTTTAGGCAGCACATTCTCTTTTAGGCATGTTTGATTAAATAAATTTCAGACATTATGTCTGCCTTTTTTTAATGAAATCCGTTCATACTCACGAATAACCTTCGTGTATTGCAATTGAATGATGTGATGAATGTGCTGTAACTATGAAAATCGTTTTTATTTCCCAAGTACTTTCGATCTTCTTCCGAGATCATCTTCAGGGGTGCACGTAGTGATACAAAACAGTGTGTCGTTCACCGTTACAAGTAGTAATACAAAAACTGTGCTTGTCTTGCCTCTCAGTCTGACAATATGTTCTTCTAAAATCTACACACCACCTTTTCCTAATCCAACACGACAGAATATGCGATAGAAAAATACACGGGCTCAATGGATTAACGAAATACGCTTTTCAGAAACTAAAAAAGGTATTAAAAGATACAAAAAAGAACATTTAGTTCTTCTTCCTTTATGTGACATGACCCTTTAGCACGTTCGCGGTTCTGGCTCTCCACAATTTCCTTTCGTTTGGAGCATTCAGCAAATATTGTCTTTTTCCTATATCAGTTCTAGCTTCATTTTGTGTTGAGATGTGGAGTGTTTCCACGTGAGTATATGGTAATAATGAACAAACACAGTCGTAGGGGAAAATACTGGTATATTCAGAGAGGTATTTACATCAGAGAGATTAGTAGTAGAACGAACGTAGGTTAGTAGTAACAATAAGTAATAGTAATAAAGTCCAACGGTATCTTCCGGTCGAGAAACGGAAGTGTAGCTGATCACTACAGAAGTCTCACTCTGCACTGCACTACACTGCTACACTACTCCCAGTCTCTAGAACTACTGTTCTATTTATAATAATAGGATCAGTCTATTGTGGTTGTGAAGGTGGGTGCGCCCCAACATTTTGCACAAGCTCGTCAGGTTATGCGCTGTTTTCGCCTGTCCCTCTTTGCCTTAAGAGGGACCCAAATGCTATATCATATCTGTCCTCGTATTTGATTGGAAAATTGCCGGAAAATTTCCCCACAAATAAAAATGATGGGGTTCTACACAAGGACGCTAAGAATACACTTGATTGAATATGTGAGCAATGAGAAAGTTAAAAGGACCCGACCCGACCCGACCTGACTTGATCCGACCCGACCGGACCAAGAAGACATTCCAACAAAATGCAAATAGTCGGTTTTTTAACCAGATTCTGAGAAATGTTTCGGAATTAAAACATTTTATCGACCCTTATATTATAATTATGTACAATTGAATCATACGATTGAGAGCGTCATTGTACTTTAAATCAAACACGGTGTTGCTCGTGAAAGATTATATTATCTTCATTTGGTAAGCCTCCATAGATCGATAGCTGATGCATTGTTCTTGGACCTCGAGTAGTCAAAATAGGACATATTTCACCTAAAGAGCAAGGCCGTCTTAAGAGACAGTAATACTTAAAATCATAAAGAAACATTTGAAATTTTTGGAACGGCTAACGTGAAAAGAGAGCTAGAAGAAATAAATTTAACACTCACAATGCCTATTGAAAGCAGAAGGGGGCGGGGATAGCTTGTAATCTCTTCCCCCCACCTCACTCCAATGAATTAATTTGAATAGAAGGGACAGCTAAGACAAAGATAAACGTTGCTTAGAGATACAATGAATAATAGTTGGGGGGGAGCAGTGATCGCCCACATCCTGAAGCAACAGCATAAATAAAAAATGACTGAAGAAATAAAGATCCACCAACCGTGACCAATTCAACATAATAGTTCATTCCCACAATGCATTATTAATCGGCAGCCACAAACAACTGTCAACATTTCCAATGGACCTTGAAGCAAGATGGAAGAAAAAGTAAGTTTAGTTTGCTTATTTGTGATAGGAGGGCCGGTCAAAAGTTTTTAACCCGACCTGACAACCGAGAATATAAGCTATAAATTGGACACTTCAAAATAAAGCATATATAGAAATTATCAAAATAAAGCAGATACAGATATTATGAAAAAAAAGCAGATACAGAAATAATGAAAATAAAGTATTAACAGAAATTATCAAATTAAGGCATATAGAGAAATTATCAAAGTAAAACCTATAGAGATATTATCAAAAAAAGCATATGCAGAATTTATCAAATTAAAGCATACAGACAAATTATCCAAATAAAGCATATACAGATATTATCAAAATCATGCATATACGTATATTCTCAAAATAATGCATATAGAAAAATTATCAAATGAAGCATATAGAGAAATTATCAAAAAAACATAGAGAAATTATCAAAATAAAGCATATTCAGATATTTTCAAAATAAAGCATATGGAGAAATTATCAAAATAAAGCAGATAGAGAAATTATCAAAATAAATCGTTTCGAGAATTTATCAAAATAAAGCATACAGAGGAATTAATAAAATAAGCATATAGAGTAATTATTAAAATAAATCATATGGAGAAATTATCAAAATAAATCGTATACAGATATTATGAAAATAAAGCATATAGAGAAATTATCAAAATAATGCAAATGGAGAAATTATGGAAATAAAGCATATACAGATATTATCAAAATAAAGCACATAGGGAAATTATCAAAATAAAACATATAGAAAAAATATCAAAATAAAGCATATATAGATACTATCAAATTAAAGCATATCGATAAACTATCAAAATAAGCACATAGAGTAATTATCAAAATAAATCATATAGAGAAATTATCAAAATAAAGCATACATAGAAATTATCAAAATAAGCACATAGAGTAATTATTAAAATAAATCATATAGAGAAATTATCAAAATAAAGCAGATAAAGAAAATTATCAAAATACTCTATATTCAGATATCTACAAATTAAAGCATATAGAGAATTTATCAAATTAAAGCATACAGAGAAATTATCAAAATATAGCAGATACAGATATTATGAAAAAAAGCAGATAGAGAAATTATCAAAATCAAGCATATAGAGAAATTATCAAAATCAAGCATATAGAGAAATTATCAAAATAAGTATATAGAGTAATTATCAAAATAAATCATAGAGAAAAATTATCAAAATAATCATATACAGATATTATCAAAATAAAGCATATAGAGAAAGTATCAAAATAATGGATATACAAATATTATCAAAATAAATCATATACGGAAATTATCAAAATAAAGCAGATACAGAAATTATCTTAAGAAATCATATACAGATCTTATCAAAATCAAGCGTATAGAGAAATTATCAAAATAAAGCGTATATAGAAATTAACATAAGAAAGCAGATACAGAAATTTAATAATCCTGGAAGTTTCATAACAGACGATGTGAAATGTGGCACAGAAATGCAAAGACACTTTGGAATGAAAAATATATGTTTTCCAGGAACGAAACTAAATATTAAGTAACTGGATTTCCGTTGGAAACAAAAAAATAACTATTATTTCATATCAATCTTCCGATATGGCATTGAATGATATACAGTTTCCTTACAGATGAAGAGACAACTTCAGGCAGTCGATATGTCGTTCTGCAGAAGGATACTGAGTATACTATGTAAGAAACGAGGAAATTTGAAGGAAAATGCGAACGAAAAGGACACATTTCTTAGGATCGGAAAGAGACAATTTACATTTTGTCATACATCATGAGGAAAATGAGTTTGGAGAATTTAAAACTCAAATAACATATTAAAAGCTAGTGGGACAGAAGAAATCAACGTCTAAGTTACATAACGTGCTTGTGTAAATAGATTGCATACTATGAACAGGAAGGGAGAATATCGGATCAAACATTATCTACTTCTAAAATTTTTAATCATTGTACCCCCAATCAAGGCAATAAAACCAATAAGACACAAGAATAGGTGATTCATTTACATAAGAAATTACAAAGATTTTGAGGCAGTTGAATACATAATACTTTCCGTGATTGTGTTTCACTACATTACAATGTCGTCCCCTATATCTAAAGAAACGAACGAAAATTTATCACTCGATAATTATGAATATGCACAAGCTTGCATTAGAATAATAGCAGCTAAAGCTAGAACAAAACAAAAATCTGAAGGATTTAAAATTAGTTGGAAGAGAAAACCAAATAACTTATCTCTTTTTGGCCACTGCTGCTTGTGAGGCCATTATAAAATTAACAGCAATTTTATACCAAGACAGTTGACGGATATGACATTTGACGATATAAGTCAGCTAATAACGAAAAACATAGCACCCAAGAAAATATAGTGAATGCAGAGAGAGCTAAGTTCATGAATATTTTTTTTTAAATGAATGAACCGGTTATTAAATATGGCCGCTAAATATTGTGAATTTTAAAAACTGGGATTGGAAAACCAGTCAATCGAAGAAGATTTGATCCAAAATGAAATTCGTGAACGGCTTTCAAAATTTAATAAAGTAAAAGTTACAGATCTGGTAGAGGAAATAGACACATACGCCTTACGAAAAATAAGCTGTATTTTTTTTTATATATCAACACCAAAGAGAAAACAAAAATGTCCGGCATATAAAAAAATGTGAAATGTGTTTCAAAATGAATTATTTTAAACGTATGTTCAAATCCAGAAAAGACAAAACATGGAGACGGTTCAACAAGATGAAGAGGAAATAAATATGGACGCCTTTTCAGTGTGCGTATGAATACATTGTCTAAAATGGATCTGAAGTTGGCGTACCATCAAATACCTATTGACGAAGACTTTAAAGAAGTCAAAACAATAAAGACGACAATAGCCTTATTAAGCTGGAAAAGAATGCCATATGGAATGAAAACCACAAGAGTGAATTTTCAAAGGGCTATACAGCAAGTTCTTGGTAGCGAGATAAAAACATATGCTACCAGGATGACATTTTTTGTTGGTGCTATTAACGACGAAGAATTATAATGAAAAACCAGTATGGTTTTGAATAAGTTAAAAAATACTGGATGAACAATTAACGAAACAATTGTTTGCACAACACTAAAACTAAAATCTTTGAAATATTTCATATCTAAGGAAGGCATATCACTGGACCAATAGATAATTGACACAATATTGAAAGTTGAATTACCTAGGAACAAAAAAGAATTGGAATCTTTCTTGACACTTGTAAATTTCTACAGACGATATGTAGAGGGATACTCCGAATTGACAGAACCTTTGGCTGCTTTAAGAAAAAAGAATATGGAATTTATTTGGACAAAAGATCAAGTGTCATTTGAAAATTTAGAAGCTGTTCTGGCAAAGAAGCCAGTTATGAAAATACCCGACCCTAGAAAGGAATTAGTAGTAACAACTGACGCAAGTGAACATTCAATTTCGGGAATATTAGCTCAGGGTGGTCGTCCTATTATGGATCTTTCGAGAAAATGGTCAAGAGCTGAATTGAATTACTCAAATATTGAGAAAGAAGCATTGGCCATGATATGGACGACAAATAGAGCACATCGGTCTTTGATTGGAAAGAAATTTCCGACCATAGAACTTTTAGAATTCATATTTAATCCTCGGAAGGAACTTCCTATGGTAACATCTTCTGGAATTCTAAGATGGGCCTTAATTTGAATTAATATCGATATTGAGTATGTGAAAGGCAATAGCATTCTGCATATCGACGCTTTGTCGAGATTGAGGTTTATTGCTTTTGAAAGTGAGAAAGAAGAAGAAAAATTCGAAGATACTTTCTTACAATGAGTCGAAACCGAGGTTTGTCCATAGAGAAATTAACTGAGGATACGAAGTGAGATCCCATACTGAACAGGATATTGTTCAGGATAAAAAAGTTTTCACGGACAGAAAAGGCGTTTTAAAGATGTTAAACATATGTTATCCCCAGACAAGGTTGTAATGGAGACGTTGTGGTTCCGCTAGCAACCCAAAGGAGCAAAATTATTAAAAAAATGTGCATGACTATGTTCATTGCGGAATAACGTCTACGCAAAGAAGATTAAGGTTAGAGGAATGGTGGTCAGGCTATTCTACAGATGTAGAAGAATACAAAAAAGGTGTAAAATGTGCAATGTCAGGAGAAAATTTAGACAGACGAAAACACATACACGGCCTAATGAGTCCCAACCTTCGGACAGGGTATACATGGGTCATGACATGTTAATCGGTTGGGATTATTACTAATACTGGTAGATTCGTATTCCGGCTGGACAGAAGTAATGCAGATCTCCAACAAAAGAAGTTCGACCGTAAAACAAGCGTTAAGGATCATATTTCCAAGAAATGGAATTCTGAAAACGCTAGTATCTGACAATGGCCCACTATCCTGTGATGAGGAACTATGCCAATGGTTTAACAAAATTGGATGCAAACTATATAAAATCCCTGTACCATCCGTTATTAAACAGATTAGCAGAAAGGATGGTGTAAACTATAAAGACGGATTGAAAAACAGAAAGGAATGATAGAAACATTTAATCTTAGATTGTTGCTTAATTATAGGACAATACCATATGCTGAAAGATCGAAAAGTCCCTCCGCCCTCATTAGGGCTTCATTAACCATGTCCTATGCTACCAACGAAAAACTATGGTACAAAATGAATAGTGAATCTAATCGATAATAGGCAAGATTCATAATGCAAAATGGACAGAACACTATGATAATAGAAAAAACGGAGTATGTGATGAAGAAAATATTTAGTGAGCCCGAAATTCATGTCAAGGCAAGACGAGAGTGAATTCGAAAATAATATAGACCCTGAATATGAACCAGGATAATCATTGGTGGAACACTAATATGAAAAAAGAAGATCGGCAACTCCCATATCCAGATATTCTCTTAAGGAGAAAGTGAAAGATAGCGCGGAGACAAAAACTCCCAAAAGTAGTACCAGAGAAAATAAGGGATAAAACCTCTTTGGCACAAAGAGATGAGGTGACTCATTTACATATGAAGTCACAAAGACGATAAGTAGCAAGAGCTATTACCGATAGGTGAGTGCATACTACTTGCCTCCTGTGAGTCAGTAACACTATACTACACACGGAGTTACTGAGTGTTAGAAAATATGAGAAAATATACTATTAAAGAGAGAAGACAATAAAAGAACAAACATTAAGAAAACAGAAAGTAACGATTGACATTGCATTTAAAATTTTAAAGGTCAAAGTTGACCGGGATGCAAGAAAACGAAAAGAGAGTTGCACAAGCAAGAAGTGTAAAAGAAGAAACTGTTAGCATAGAACTTACGGATAGGAAGTCGTGGGGGGCTATTATCGCCTACGTCCTAAAGGGACACGGCAAAGAAGATCATAATTTGTAATTACTGATTTAGAAAGAAAGTCCTGATACTTGTCTGATTAAGATAATTTTAATGCTGTTTGATTATATAAGACATAGTAAAAAATAAGTCATTTCAGTGTCTTGATCATTTCTGTGCCATTGAAGGGATATTCAATGCCAAGTCAAATAATTTCGAATTGATGAAACCTCTAAAAATTAGTGTGGGTGATATCCTTTTGTGAAACTGCGTGCTTTGAGCCTAACGAAGGTTTATCAGTTTCAGAAACGACGAAGAATATTTTCGCAATCTCTGGGAATGAAGTCTAAAGTAACAGGAATTGCCAGCGATAGCTGACCCAGTTTCGATCGGCGAATGTAACGTTCAATGATTTTCCTCATTATAGGCGAACTGTAAATGAAAAATAATTCTCAACTGACAGGAAATGACACAGCAGTTTCATTCAATGCATATGAAATTCATAAGCCGTTTCCATAAACACGGTAAAATATAAAAGCAAAAACAAGGTCAGTTCGTTCCACGTGTTCTGATTGATTTTCAACATAGAGTCCACATCTGTTCTTCATTAAGAACAATATACTCTACTGAACGATTCCCGGAAAGGATTGTCACCAGTGATCAAAAGTAGTTCCTTTATCAACTTGTTCAAATAAAAAAGACAATGGTTACGACACAAGTATATAAAACACCTGTACCTGTACTATAATCCAAATTAGGCTGTGAGAAGCTAACACTCTATGTTAGATGAAAAATAACGTCTCTCCTGAGGTGTTGAGCTGTTACGTAATGTCTTCGAACGTTGGCACTGAACGCTGGAAATCTCTTCACAGATGAAAAAGAGGCTTGGAGCGGCAGAGATGTAGATCTACCGACCAATGCTGAGAATATCATGAATGGAACATTTGAACAACAAGGAAGTTTAAAGGAAAATAAGATCTACAAGGAAAAATATATTTACAAGCAGAAAGAGACGGCTTAAATCTTTAGGACATAACGAGGAAAGAAGGTCTAGAGAATCTAACGCTCACAGGACACAATGAAGGCAAACAAAGCAGTGAGTGAACTATTTGACGAGTCTGGGTGATGTGGGAACAGAGACAAAGAGAAATGGTATAGAATCGGGAGTATTTTAGAAGAACAAATGTCAGAATTTGTGGAGAGCCATGATTGTTCTGAAGAGATATTGCACACACACACAGACATAGACACACATACATGCATGCATACACAGACACACACAAACATGTGTGTGTGTTCAAGCAGGTTTGGTTAAATAATTTAGACCTATTATATATATTTTAATCTTAATCCTTTCAAGTACACGAATTAATTTCTTGATGACTGTAGAAAATTATTAATAAGTTCTGGAAGCCCTTTATATAAGAGAATTGCAGTCCAAAAGAAATAAAGTCAACTATGAGTAAAGCAACAAAGATCTTTAATGATTGTAACAGCAAAGTTTTATATAAAAATACTAAATTAAAATATTATAATTAAAAAAAAATTTTTTTTTCAAATTACAAAAGTTAGCTTCCTTGGATAACTGAGAGAAAATTTTTGAATTTGAAACGCTGTAAACGAACAGTTAAAAAATATTTTGAATTTACAGAGCTACTGTACACACATCCACAAATATTTTAACTCCCTGAATATGATGATTGGAAGTACTTGCGAAAATAAAAATAATTTGAAAGAAAATTTTAGCATTTTTCATGACCAATTTTCTACAGCTACCAAGAAATTCATTCGTGGACTTCAAAGGATTTAAACTAAAATAAATAGACGTAATGTGTCTTTCTGTCTGTCTGTTTCTCTCTCTCTTTCTTTCTCTCTCTCTCTCTCTCTCTCTCTCTATATATATATATATATATATATATATATATATATATATATATATAATTGAGTTCTCTCAGTCACTGTGTGTTTATCTAAAAATAAATACGCTTAAATTCACCTTCTTCTCTGCCGTGCGCCAACGGCTTCAGGGTAAAATTTTCGACTGACGCGAATTCGGCCGGTTTTCGATTCTAGCCAGAGGCAACCGGACGTCTAGCCACACTGATGAGCTGTGATACAGCGAAACAGTCTGTTTGTGGATGACATTATATATATATATATATATATATATATATATATATATATATATATATATATATATATATATAGATAGATAGATAGATATATATATATATATATGATAGAAATTGTAAGGAGGATTTGATAATTATAATTAAGTAATTCATTGAGTCTGAAAGAAACCTCAACAGAATGCAGAAATCAATTTCTATCATATGAATATCATTGCTTGATCCGGCTTCTAATGCTTCAGTTTGAGCGGCTTGGTGATAGTAGTCGTGGCTCCCGGGGGACACAGTCCTATGGTTACAGAGAACTTCAGTTGGGTTCCACCACGGAATATGTGAGCGAGCGGCGCTATATTGAGTCTGATTTGCTATGTCTTCGTCACTGAGGCCCGCTGGAACAGTTGGTATGGTGTTTGCTTGATAACTCAACTGTCAGGGTTTCACTTCTCGGTAGTGGATGCGCACTGCTGGTGAGTCCCAAATGTAGGACGAAACGGCCGTCCAGTGCATTCTGTGAGGTTTCTTCCAGACTCAATATATATATATATATATATATATATATATATAAAATCTTCAGACACACTGGGTTG
>OZ038500.1:100651666-100716666 GCA_964036315.1 Acanthosepion esculentum
AATTGCGAAACGAGTCTATCAAGTCCTAGATAAGAACGCGAAGCTCCAGCTGCTGCTTTGGACATCGCGAAAGCTTTTCACAGAGTTTGACATACCGATTTTCTTCACAAGTTTAAAAGTTACGGCATCTCCAGACAAAATTTTTGAACTGATCCAATCTTTCCTATCAAATTGTGAAATGAATGTTATCCTGAACGGCTATTCCTCGAGATACTTTTGTGCTAATGCAGGTGTCTCCCAGGGCTCTATCCTTGAGATTACTTTATTTCTCACCTTGATATCTATGCTGATGACACAACTATTCACTCTTGTCTCGAGAATAACTCTGATCAGTCCGATAAAGTCAAAATAGCGGCTGATGTCAAAAACAACCTTCAGTCTGTTGTTAATTTGTAACACCTTCAAATCTAAACTGCTCTCTATTAATCACCTGAGAGACTTCTTTCTGCCTTTCATCAGCACGGCTGATGCTAACCACTAGGAGAGTGGCTTGTTGCGCTTTCTATATAATGAATCTGGGGTCAGCCGCTAAGAAAGTTGGTTCATTGTGTTGTGCAAGACAATTATTCTCTCCAAAATCTATCGTACATATCTATAAGCCTTACCATTCGTCCATGCTTAGAATATTGCTGCCACATAGGGTCTGGTGTTCCTGCTATATATTTAGAGTTTCTTGATAAAATCCGAAAAACGATCAGCCATATTGCTGGTCTTGATCTAGCGTCTCGGATTCAGTCATTCTCCCACAGCCGTAAGGTTGCGTCTCTTTGCCTTTTATTAATATATATATTTTCATGGTAATTGTTCGGATAAGCTCTTCGACATGGTATCTAGACTTTATGAATTTAAATGCAGTACTAGACTGGCAAATATATAAGAAAAAAGTAATTACGAATTACAATCTCATCTTAAAAATTATATATATATATATATATATATATATATATATAATTTTTAAGGTGAGATTGTAATTTGTAATATATATATATATATAAACATAATTTTTAAGATGAGATTGTAATTGTAATCACTTGATAAGACACCGGAGGTGTTGAAACAAAAGGGCTATTTTTGTACTGATTTTATAACATATTTATGTTATAATTTTTAAATAAACAATTACACACACACACACACACACACACATATATATATATATATATATATATATATATGATTTTCTGAATTTATTTTATTAGTTACTTTATATTTTGCATTTTATATATATATATATATATATATATATATATATATATATATATATATATATATATATAAAATTTGAATGAAGTTGTTGGATCCTCATATGTCGAAATTGACGGGAGAGTCAAATATATGTATATATATATATATTGGGATCTCGATGTTTGTGTCGTAAGAGACATTTCGCTTCTACGGCTTATTTTGACGGATAACGAAAAATGTGTGCGTTTAACATAAATAAATTTGCATTCTTCAGACTATTGTCCTCATCTTTGTCGCCATATTTATTACAATGTTTCGGCCGTTGTACGCTCCGGCCTTCTTCATATAGTTGGAATGTCGAACTGAACCCTTTAATTTTCTCACTGGGGTAGACTGTTCTAGTTCCACGTGCCATGTTTAATGGATGTCAGTTATCAGTTATCTCCTGTTAATTTTCCTCTGAAAGTTCTCCACTGCCTTAACCGGGTATTGAACTCACACTCTTTGGGTCCTGTCACTGGATCTAACTAATGCCTTTATCCCCTGTGCCATGTGTCCTTGAGGACACATAGCACAGTACATAATACCTCATCTCAGAAATAAAGACAGATAAATAAATTTATTAGGTACTGTCGACATGGAGAACGCATGCTGTTTTCCCAACGAAAACGTGGAGATAGATAGATAGATAGATAGATAGATATGGATATAGACATATATTTTTATGTACATATATATATATATGTATATATATATATATATATATATATATATATATAGATAGATAGATAGATTTAATAGATTCTCATATATATATATATATATATATATATATATATATATATATATAAATATATATATATAAATATATTAATGTTCTTGGTTAAAATATTTATGACACTAGAAAACTCTAGATGTTCTCTTTCGCGTGTTCTGCAGGCTATTTTGTTTATGACTACTAAACAGTTTTGTAACCAGGGTCTGTAACTAAGATTATTTTACAGATGTTTTTGGTGCATGACGCAATCAAGAATGAAATCTTTAAAGAAAGAGGAAAAAGAAACAGGGTAGGAAAAAGAAACAGAGTAGGAAAAAGAAACAGGGTAGGAAAAAGAAACAGAGTAGGAAAAAGAAACAGGGTAGGAAAAAGAAAGCCCGAAATTAGCGTTAGGCAGAAATAAAAGATAAGAATCAGGGCAGAATTAACGGATAAATTATTAACAATAAATGAATTCAAGCACATCAGTAATGTGCTTGAATATACGCACATGAAGACACACAAGAATTCACCTAGCCGTGCGTTTGTTTGATTGCAAGGATGTGTTTCTTCGTCTATGATAGTATATGGCCGAGTAGTTAGAATGTTCGCTTTTCCACCATGAGATCTGAGATCTAATCTTTCCATGGTTGAATTGTAAGGGAGATAACTTCTTGATTATATCGGTCTAGGCGGCAATTCCAATGTACGGTGCGTTTGGAAAGTGCCTAAAAACCATACCACGTGTTGATCCTTGTGAATGACATTGAGTATCGTGACAAACTACAAGAGCCTCATTTATAATGTCTAACTCTACATATTCAACATTTGCGGCCTGAGCTTCGCCTCGAAGTTCAGGGTAAAAACAAAACGAAAAAAAGCTGAGCTTCGACTAAAAGTTCAGGGTAAAACGAAAGCGATAAAAGCCGAGCTTCGTTTAGAAATTCAGGATAAAACAAAAGGAAAAAAGCCGAGCTTTGCCTAGAAGTTAAGGGTAAAAACAAAACGATAAAAAGTCGAGATTCGCCTAGAAGTTCAATGAAAAAACAAAACGACAAAAAGTTCAGGATAAAAACATAGCGAAAAAAGCCGAGTTTTGCCTCAAAGGTCAGGTTAAAAAGAAAACGACAAAAGCCGAGCTTCGCCTAAAAGTTCAGCGTAAAACCAAAACGACAAAAGCCGAGCTTCGCCTAGAAGTTCAGGGTAAAAACAAATAGAAAAAAGCCGAGCTTTGCCTAAAAGATCAGGGTAAAAACAAAACGAAAAAAGCCGAGCTTTGCGTAAAAGTTTAGGGTAAAAACAAAACGAAAAAAAGCGTTAGTCTGCCAAACCCTCACCTACAACCGATATGTTTCTTCCCTATAATAGTGGCTGTTTCTGATGATACCCGTCTGCTATGGGGATTATGATTTGCCGGCCACTGCCACTGAGCGGACAGGGAAATCGTTTCATCCTTACTCCTATGGCAGTGTCTTCTTACGAAAATTGACTTTCACAGACACCATAGCTCGGGACTCAGGGTTGGACATTGGGAATCTAGGGACAGCAACACAAGACCGAACAGTGTAGAAAGGGATTGTCAATGGAGTTTCGACCAACCATAGGGGGAGGGTGAAGAATGATGATGATGATGATGATGATGATGATGATGATGGACTATTTCCTGTCAAAGCACGTTTGTGCTTCTTCACCACCCACAGAACACATGTGGTTTATACTTCAACTATGCCGAGCGGCGCTAAGTTACAATTCCTGGTGGAGCGTACCCAATCTGGCGTGATCAACAGTTTGAACAAGGCAAGTACGCTGAAAGCCTCAACCATGATGACTTGTGACTTCATGCTAGCACAAACCACCGACGGCATTCTTTCGAACAGTTTCATCTGCCCAATTTCACTTACAAACGTGGGTCAGCCAATGGTACGATCCAGTGGGGTGCCGCATGCTAGGACTTCCTCTCCCAGACCGATATAATCAAGAGGTCACCTCCTTTACAAATCACCTATGGTGAGATTCAAACCCGGGTCTCATGGTTGAAACGCTAGCTTTCTAACTACTCGGCCACGCGCACTTAACATCTGCAACTTACCAACTGCACTTACCATCTGCAACGGAGATGCGAAAGACAATCCTTAATTTTTGTGAAGTCCTCCTCTTGCTAATTATAGGGAAACATAGAAAAAGATGCATGAATAAACTCAAATATATACACGCCATTTTTTCTTAAAAATTGTGCCGTGTCCCCTTAATATAGAGGCTCTCCACAATATCCTGTCCTTTGTAGCTCTTAATAAATTTTGTTTTTTTGTTGTTATTTCTCCTAAACCTTGCTCCGCCATCCATTTACTCAAGCTCATTCTTCTTCTTCTACATGCTGTTTTCCTTCAGGACTTTGGTGATCATGGTTCTCCACAATTTCCTGTCCTTTGTAGCTCTTAATAATTTTTCTTTTTTTGTTATTTCTCCTAAACCTTGCTCTGTCATCCATTTACTCAAGCTCATTCTTCTTTTCCTACATGCTGTTTTCCTTCAGGACTTTGGCGACCATGGCTCTCCACAATTTCCTGTCCTTTGTAGCTATTAATAAATTTTGTCTTTTTGTTATTTCTCCCATACCTTTTTCCAACCTCCATTCACTCAAGCTTATTAAATATGTTATGCGTTGTTTTCCTCTTACCTTCTTGTTTTTAATTTGTCCTGTGAGTGTCACATTTTCCAAACCCTCTTTCCTCATTATTTTTCTTAGATATTTCAGCTGTTTTTTGCAGATGTTAAATATAAGTTTCTCTTTTGTTTCTATTTTCTCTAGAACTTCGTCGTTCCTCATATATTCATTCCATAGTATCCTCAGAATGCTTCTGCAGAACTACATTTCTGTTGCTTCAAGTCTCTTCATCTTCGAAGAGATTGTCCAGAACTCACTGCCATACAGGAAGACAGATATTACGTAACAGTTTAGTACTCTTTTAATTGTTTCAAGTGAAATTTTTCTATTTCTTAATACTCTGCTTAGCTTTTGAAATGCATCTTTATCTATCCAAATATGCCTTCAGATTTCAGTATCACACTTACTGTCCTCTGTCAAAATACATTCCAGATATTTAAATCTTTGTGCTTGTTTGATTTTTGGTATATCTGATTTGCAATTCATACCTTGAGCTCATCTTTTTGCTAAGAGCCATGCATTCTGTCTTCTTGTTTGTTGTTAAGAACTAAAGTTATTTATAATCATTACGTATCCCCACTACGGTCGTACTTGTCCAGTTGAAGTATTTGTGCGTCTAAGGCCTGACGAAATACATCTCTCTTAGAGTTGATTTTTTTTATTATTCAGTCTTTACCTTTTCCTCAAGAAAACTCACCCAGTCCTATTATTTAATCCATAATGGGAGAAGACAGGGATTCGTACTTTTCCCAGGACTATTTTTTCATAACGTGGACGTAACAATCTCGGCCTGAACTCTAACTGGGTTCGCCGATTTCCCCTTCCATTGCTAATCGCTTACACGACCAACGTATAGTTATAATTATTCACGCAAGTACATATAACCGACCGTTATTTACCGTATATATATGTGAACCTGTGGAGAGGACTGCTTCGTGGTTAGGTTTTTCCCTTCACGACGTGGGTGGTTATAAATCTCCACAATTTCCTGATTCTTGTAGCGTTAAGCAACCTTTTTCTCTTTACAAATCCTTTCTATCCCTTGTCTGCCATTCATTCACACATCTTGTTAGGGACGTTAGTCGCTGTTTCTCTCTTCGTTATCTACCTTTAATCTGTCCTGTGACTCTTAAATTCTCCAAGGTGAGGAAGTGGCCGTATATTTTCAATCATTGGTGGTAAAAGCTTAAATCCAGATAAAACAGGATTTCAAATGCATATTTTTAAAATAGTCATTTCGTTTTGTTTACTTTGTGTTATGGCATATCAACCACAAAGGGTTACTTAATGCCAAGAAAAGATTATTTTGGTTTAATTTGGTTTGTTTTGTATTACTCAATGGGTTATTTAATGCCGACAAGATTTTTATTGGTGGTAATTTTTTTTCCAAAAATGTATTGCTGGTAATATTTTGTTTGTAATAATTTTCCCTTCAAAAATGTATTGCTGGTAATAATTTTCCCTTCAAAAATGTATTGCTGGTAATAATTTTCCCTTCATAAATGTATTGCTGGTAATAATTTTCCCTTCAAAAATGTATTGCTGGTAATAATTTTCCCTTCAAAAATGTATTGCTGGTAATAATTTTCCCTTCAAAAATGTATTGCTGGTAATAATTTTCCCTTCAAAAATGTATTGCTGGTAATAATTTTCCCTTCAAAAATGTATTGCTGGTAATAATTTTCCCTTCAAAAATGTATTGCTGGTAATAATTTTCCCTTCAAAAATGTATTGCTGGTAATAATTTTCCCTTCAAAAATGTATTGCTGGTAATAATTTTCCCTTCAAAAATGTATTGCTGGTAATAATTTTCCCTTCAAAAATGTATTGCTGGTAATAATTTTCCCTTCAAAAATGTATTGCTGGTAATAATTTTCCCTTCAAAAATGTATTGCTGGTAATAATTTTCCCTTCAAAAATGTATTGCTGGTAATAATTTTCCCTTCAAAAATGTATTGCTGGTAATAATTTTCCCTTCAAAAATGTATTGCTGGTAATAATTTTTCCTTCAGAAATGTATTGCTGGTAATAATTTTCCCTTCAAAAATGTATTGCTGGTAATAATTTTCCCTTCAAAAATTGTATTGCTGGTAATAATTTTCCCTTCAGAAATGTATTGCTGGTAATAATTTTTCCTTCAGAAATGTATTGCTGGTATTAAAACCTATTTTTACACCTTTACAGCTTTTGACCCCAGTTTATGGGGCAACTATTTGCCCATAGCTTGGACCATAACAGGTGTTTTCAACCCGTGTCAGGGGTGGACCTGGGAACACCAGCAATTAAGAGGTAGTTCCACGCTCCTCAAACACCTGATCAGAGGCCTTGCTGTCGGATGTAGTTTATTGTTTTACCCAGGACGCGGACGTAGTTTATCGTCTTACCCAGGACGCGGATGTAGTTTATCGTCATACCCAAGACGCGGATGTAGTTTATCGTCATACCCAGGACGAATAGACAGTCGTACCCACCTAGAGCAGAAAATAAAATTTTGATTGTAAGAATTTAATTTTTTAGATAATAATGATTTAGAGATACAAGTCTTACTAATTAACCCATAGCTGGAGGAGAAAAGAGATTTATACGTTTTCTTAACGTATTTCCGCTTAAGTGAATATAACGAATCTAACTGGAATTGGAACTCGGATCTCCGATTAACAATTTTGATCCATTATCCATTACACCACCCGCACATCCAAGCTTACGACACCTGGTATTCCCAAGCGGTTATCAAATGGTCAGCTTATCCTTCCACTTAGCCCTGTGCCGGACTCATTTTCATTTCATCTATCAACATATGTATCAAAGTATGTGTACAGATTTAAACAAAAAGAAACAAGAATTATAATTGTTTGTTTTGATTTCGAGTATAAACAATTTATAATTTAGATTATAGAAACATAACTTACACGCAACAAAAAAGAACATACGTCTTTACCAGGAGTGCTGAAACATTGTAGCCTCAATCGATTTTTGCAAATTCTGACAATGATCAGACATCAACCGTTCTTTTCTTATTTAACTTGATGTGTGTCTTCATCGGACTAAGACTTTTTAACTCCAAGTGTGTCTTCATCAGACTAAGACCTTTTAACTTGAAGTGTGTCTTCATCAGACTAAGACTTTTTACCTCGAAGCGTCTCTTCATCAGACTAAGACTTTTTAACTCGAAGTGTGTCTTCATCAGACTAACACCTTTTAACTTGAAGTGTGTCTTCATCAGACTAAGACTTTTTAACTCCAAGTGTGTCTTCATCAGACTAAGACTTTTTTTTAATTTGAAGTGTCTCTTCATCAGACTAAGACTTTTTACCTCGAAGCGTCTCTTCATCAGACTAAGACTTTTTAACTCGAAGTGTGTCTTCATCAGACTAACACCTTTTAACTTGAAGTGTGTCTTCATCAGACTAAGACTTTTTAACTCCAAGTGTGTTTTCATCAGACTAAGACTTTTTTTAACTTGAAGTGTCTCTTCATCAGACTAAGACTTTTTACCTCGAAGTATCTCTTCATCAGACTAAGACATTTTCAGCACCTCCTCGTACTAAACTTAGCATTGTCTTACATAAGTCGACAAGTGCAGTGCATCCAGTCAGGATCACCCTTTCTACAACAGTAAAGCAATGTCGAGCTTGGTCAGTACCTAGATGGGTGACCACTTGGGAATACCAGGTTCTGTAAGTTTGGATGTGCGGATGGTGTAATAGATAATGGCTCGAATTTGTTAACTGGAGAGCCGAGTTCCAGTTCCAGATGGGTTCGTTATATTCACTTACGCACAAATCCCCTTGGAAAAGGTATGAATCCACCTCTTCTCCCCCTCCTGCTATGGGTTAGGTAGTAAGACTTTTATCTCTAAATCATTATTATCTAAAAAAAATCTTACAATCTAAAAATATATTTTGGCATTAAATAACCTGCACAGGGTTGATAAACCGTAGAAAACGAAGTAATCAAATACTGATTAGCTACATATGTATTTTCGAGTTATTAATATTCTCTGGAATATAAATGTATAGAAAAAACCGAGGTCACAAAGTGAGGGGGTCATTTTATATATTGATTGTAGTATAGAATTGATCCCCCATTTTATATCCACATGATAATTTCTTGTTTGTTTATCAAATTCTGATTAAGTATGAATCCCCCTCTTCTCGCCCCCAGCTATGGGTTAATTAGTAAGACTTGTATCCCTAAACCATTATTATCTTAAAAAACAATTCTTGCAATTTAA
The DNA here is from genome assembly GCA_964036315.1 of Acanthosepion esculentum. Lineage (NCBI taxonomy): Eukaryota > Metazoa > Mollusca > Cephalopoda > Sepiida > Sepiidae > Acanthosepion > Acanthosepion esculentum. Next base: position 100,660,508 of record OZ038500.1, read on the forward strand.
AAATATTTTCTGGCTTTAAATAACCTGGAAAGGGTTGATAAACCGTAGAAAACGAATTAATCACTCAGCCATCACTAAACGCGTAAACATATGTAAAAGCCTCTAAACAAAAATGAGACATGGTTGAAAGGTCGAATAAGTTTAGTACTTAATTGTCATTTCTAGAGTATAAAGTAGAAACCCACATTTATATTTTGTTATCGACATTTTCTCTTCATTGCGATTCGTTGTAAGGAGAATAAAATTATTTTTATTAGTTTACAACAAAGTTTTCCAAACTTTTTACATTGACAGTATATTTTTTAAAACCACCTTTTGTGACATATGACTTGGGTTTCGTTAGCCAAGTTGAATGTATAATTCAAAATGTATATAAAAAGAAAAAATTCAACGAAATATTTAGTTAATAATTGAAGAAGGAAGAGGTCATTCACAGCACTGAAGCGTTACTATAAAAGTTGCACAAACATTATCAATTCAGTTTTTACATAAATATTATTGAATGAGATTTTACACAAACATTATCGAATGAGGCTTTACACAAACATTATCGAATGTTTTACACAAACATTATCAAATGAGGTTTTGCACAAATATTATCGAATGAGGTTTTACACAAACATTATCGAATGCGGTTTTACACAAACATTATCGAATGAGGTTTTACACAAACATTATCGAATGACTTTTTACACAAACATTATCGAATGAGGTTTTACACAAACATTATCGAATTAATTTAAACACAATTATTATTAAACGAGTTTTACAAAGCATTATTGAATGAGTTTGAATAAATCAAATGATTTTTACCCAAATCTTAATAAATCTCTGTCTATATTTATGAGATGAGGTATTGTAATTATTTAAATTATTTACATTATTTGGACTGTTGTTCTCATTTTCTTTGCCATTTTCCTGACGTTTCGGCCGTTGTACGCTCACTCCTTCTTCAGGTTATTGTAATTTCGAACTGAACCCTTTATTTCGTCCACCGGGGTAGATTGTTCTAGTTTCACGTGCCATACCTCTTCCGGGTGTCTCACTTATCTCCCTTTAACTCAACTCTACAAGTTTTTCTTCACCACTACTGTAGCCAGTGGATAAAAGCGTTGGTTTGATCCATGACTTGACGTAAAGAGTTGTTAGTTCAATACCTGACTACGGCAGTGGTAGTGAACAAAAACTTGGTGAGTTGAGTTAAAGGGAGATAATTGATACATCAGGAAGAGGCATGACTCGTGGAACTAGAACAATCTACCCCGGTGGACGAAATAAAGGGTTCAGTTCGAAATTCCAATCACCTGAAGAAGGCCGGAGCGTACAATGAAACGTCGCAAACATGGCGATAAAGATGAGGACAACAGTCCGAACAATGCAAATAATTATTAAATCTGCTTTATCACTGAATGTTTTCGCAAACACTATTGAATGACTTTTATGGAGACATTAGTGAAAGAGTTTTATCAACGCAGCAATTATTGAATAAGTATCTACAGAAATATTATTGCTTGACTTTTACACAGACATTATCAGAAGAGTTATCACAAAGATATCATCGAATAAGCTTTTACACAAGAATTAATTAATGAGATTTTGCACAAACGTTATCGAATTAGATTTTACCCAAATATTATCGAAATAGTTTCAACTTAAATTTTATGGAATGAGTTTTATGACGCATTATTAAACGAGTTTTAATTCAAACATTATCGACCCAAATATTATTGAATGTGTTTTACACAAATATCACTGAATGTTTTCACAAACACTATTGAATGACTTTTATGTAGACATTATTGAAAGAGTTTTAACACAGCTATTATTGAATGAATATTTACACGAATATTATTGAATTAACTTCCGCACAAACATTATTGGAAACGTTGTAACAAAAATATCATCGTATGAGTTTTTATGCAAAAGTTATTGAATGAGTTTTACACAAACATTATCGAATCAGCTTTATATGAATAATATTGAATGAATTCTACAAAAGAATTATTGAACGAGTTTTATACAAATGCGTTTGAATGAACTTATCATTATTGAATGAGATTTTGGACTAACATTGTTGAATGAATTTTATACAAATATAATTGAATAAATCTTTATCAAATAAGTGTTTACACAAATATCATTGAATGTATTTTTCCACATACATTATTGAATGATATCTGTCTGAATTTCTGGGATGAAGAATGATAATTTTTTACATTATATTCGAACTATTTTCCGCATGTTTGTTGTTGTTGTCGTTGTCACAATTTTTCAGTCGTAGTACTCTCCAGCTTTCCTCAAGTAAACGTCAAGGGGTTATCGGAAAATATTCAGAAGATCTACTGTCTATAGAACATCAGGACAATATTCAAAAGCAGTTCCATTCTACGGGGAAATCTCTGTCGAGTAAACTTGGGAAAATATGACCATGAGTTACGTTTTTTTTGTTTGTTTTTTTTTAAGCGTATCACCCCAAGCAAGGCTGGAGGCCACTATCACGCAAGGGGTTATAGAAGGGTTGGAGGAAGAGCAGATAGGAGTGGTAAAGGAGAGGATGTGGAGAAAGAGAAAGACAGTGGGTCGATCAAGGCAAGGGGGTTACAGAAGATTTGGAGCGAGAGCAGATAGGAATGAAAGGTGAAAGGATGTGGAGAAGGGAAGTGGATAGATCAAGGCAACTGGAGATGTCGATTGACGCTACACTTAAACCATTGGAGATTGTATTTGTCAGGGAAACAGTAATAGGGAAGGGAGTTCCATAGGCGAGATGTGCGAGACATGAAGCTATTGGAGTAGAAGAGACGTCTACATCTAACAGTTTCAACGGTGTAGGGGTGGGAACGGGATGCCAGCCTCGTAGGACGTTTAAATTCACGAGGCCTAGGGACAAGCGAAAGCAGCTCCTCGGAGCAATTACCGTGAAAGTATTTGTAAAAAAGACAGAGCGAGGCAACATCGCGTCTGTGAGAGAGCGACTGCAGACGATATGACAGATCAGGGCCAGTCACATTGCATATCGGTCTCTGGATCTTATCAAGAACCCTGAGGCAAACAGCAGGGGCCCCAGACCATATATGGCAGCAATACTCCATGCAAGGGCGAATGGTCGATTTATAGACTTGGAGGATCGATTACGGGGAGAAAAATTTCCTGGCTCGGCACAGGGAACCAACTTTCCTTGCGGTGGATGATGCAACTGACTCGATGTATTTATTCCATCTCAGATCAGCGGACAGCGTGAGACCGAGCAGCCGCAGAGAGGAGCTCTCGAGAAGTTGGTCTTCAGACATTCTAATGGGATGCAGGGATGGATCCTTGTGTGACGTGTACTCGATCCTTTACAGTTGTGGAAGAGAACGTAAAGGTGAAACAAGTAGTCTTCTAAAAGTAAGGCTGGAAGAACATGGAAAAACCGGAGTGAGGGTGAGACAATGAAATCAGGCATGGCTGATCATGTACGGAGGGAATGGGGTGATTATCAGACTCTGTGGAATGAAGTGAAGATATTGGACAAGGAAGAGCACTGGAGAATTAGACGTCTGATCGAATCAGTTGGCTATGAGTACCTCCTTAATAGACTTAGCAGAGATGTTAATAAAATATGAGAGTCGCTTATAAAGAAAAAAGATAGCAGCAGCAATCAAAACAAGAGCAGCAGCAGCTGTCAAAAAGTGACAGGCAGCAGTAGCAGTTGCAACCTAACCAGCAGTGATATACACCTGAGGAAAACACAACAGCCGAAACGTTTAGATAACAACAAAGCTGAGGACAATAGTCCGAATGTAAATAGTGTAAATAGTGTTAGGGTTAGGGTTAGGGTTAGGTTTAGGGTTAGGGTTAGGGTTAGGGTAAATACGTTTTATACCAAAAGTATTGAATTCAATTTGTATGAATATTATTGAATGAATTTTACAAAAAACATTATCGAATGACTTTTTACACAAACACCATTGATTGCGTTTTACACAAACATTATGGAATTAACTTTTACGCTATCGTTTTTGAATGAGCATTTGAACTAACATTGTTGAATGAATGTTATACAAACATTATTGGATGGGTAGTTATTGAATGAATTTTACAAAAAACATTATCGAATGACTTTTTACACAAACATCATTGATTGCGTTTTGCACAAACATTATGGAATTAACTTTTACGCTATCATTTTTGAATGAGCATTTGCACTAACATTGTTGAATGAATTTCATACAAACGTTATTGCATGGGTAGTTATTGAATTTGTTAGCACAGATATCATCAAATGAATGTATACACAAATATTATTGAACCAGCTTTAAACAAACCTCATCGAATGAGTTTATGCATAAACGTTATTGGAAGAGTTTTGACACAAAAATGCTATTGACGCTGCTTTTACACTATTATTGGACGAGTTTTGCACTAACATTATTGAATGAGGGTCTACACAAATATCATCGAAATGAGTTTTACACAAACGTTATCGAATCAATTTTTCCATAAACATTATTGAATGAGTTTTTACACGAACATTATTGAATTATTTTTTTTTCTTACTGTGTGATTTAATCGCTGTGATAAAAGTAGAAATCTACTAAAGTACAAAATAAACGCATTCGCAACAAAGAAAGAACCCAATTCCCTTGTGGTTATTTTTTCGTTTAATATTCATAAAATGGCGGCCAATGAAAATGCATGGATTTCAAACAACATTACTGACTCCTTGGGGATATTTTTACCTTCACGCTTTTTTGTTTTTTTGTTTTTTTGTTATAGCTTATATGGGACAGCTCGACTCTTCAGTTCTGTATTGTTGATATTTATCTGGCCATTTAGATCAGTGGAGTGTTGACAGTTTCGCTTAATGTATTCGATGACCTATATCCTTTCATCATACTAACAGGAACTGTTTCATGCCTTCGATCTATTAACAGATTACCATTCGTATCTGGCAAATAGTGTGCCCCATGCGTCAGTCTGTATTGATCGGGCAAATTCTTACCTAGCGCAATTCAATTGTATATGTTTAATGGGATATTCCATTACGCACAATGTCTTCAAGTAATCAAGAAAATTGCATATTAGTGAACCTGTCATAAATTTATTACATACATTTTGAAGTATTAACATTTTTAAAATGCTTGGCAGTTCATTTAAAATATTGTTTTCGAGTAATTTGAGACATGACGAGTGCAAGCCTTTTATTTTGATCAAAGGTTTTCGATGGATGTCATGGAAAAGACGAAGAGCTTAAAAAGTAGTCAGCAATAACAGATGGCTTCATATCGTTGGACTTTAAGTTGACAGCCATTTTTGAAAGAATAGAAAGAGCGCAAATGTCCGGGAAAATCTTCTTCGTTTAGTATCAGTGCAACCTTTCGTAAATGTGTTTTAATATTTAGAATATTTTCTACGTTGAATTGATTTAGTTCAATTAGCCACTTTGCCTTAAGCATCTTTATTCGAAATTCTGACTCCTGCTCGGCCTCGAACACGAAATTCTGATAAAAATTGTGTTAAATAATAGTCTAGCAGACTATTATTTTTTGAAGAAATGTATTTCTTCTGACTTCCTCATCTTGACCTTTGAGGTTAGACGGTAGACTAAATATATGAATGTGGATTTTGAGTGGCTGAGCCGAACGTGGGAATGTTAGATTTAGAAAGTGTTTTTAGGGAGTTACGGTTTACGCATCGAAGAATGTACACTTGTTGATTTCGTGTGCGAAAACTTCTCCCCAGTTGGGGTGATAGAGTAAGCCCACCGGCTAGTTAAAAATGTACACGTCGACGTGTTAATAAAATTGATAAGTTTAAATTCCCTTTTGTTGAAGTTCTCATTTTACCTCCGAACTAAAAGAACAACTAGAAATCAGTGACCGAGAGAAGACAACTTTATTATGATCGCCTCAAGACCGTCAATCTAGAGACCCCCCAGAACGAGACGGTGGTTATACAACATATTTTTATTTGGTGCTGAGGACAGGATCCTTCCTGAAAGGGAAACAAAATGAGGGTTGTAACACAACGTGGAAAAGTTTGGAGATTTTCGACGAAGGACTCAAAAAAAAAAGGATATAAGAAAATAATTTAGTCTCGATATATTGGACAGTCTGTAAGTACGATGATTTTACTTTATTCTACTTCCCCCCCCACACACACGTACGCACATACCCAGATCTAAGCAACAAACCAAAATAGAAAGTAATATTGAAAAAAGGAAGAAAATAAAACATTAACGGTATTTTTTTGAGTCCTGACAATAGAAAAAAGCAGGGAAAAGAAAGAAGGAAAGCATACACACTGATGTGACAATATCAATTTTCATGAAACATTTTATTAAGAGACTGATCTTCTTTGTTTTATCTGTTTACAAAAGTTTAGACCGTTTGCGGAAATTTATTGTTTGATTTTGATTGGCACGTTTAATGTTTTTGGGTGCATCCAAATTTTATGTCTAGCAGACTTTTGGCCACGTGGAGGCCTGAATTTGAGTACATGACGCAATGGGAAATGGTTTTAAAAAAGAAAGACTGGCTGTATTTTGTGATGGGGGAATTCCCACTGTGATTTTTGTGGACTGTTAATGAGTTGAAAGTTTTTGTAACTCAAAATTCAAATGCTTTAAGTTTAGAATTATTTTGTTAGCTATAATTAACTGACAAATGATTGTTTTTTTTTCATCTTTGTAATAGTGCAGAATTGTTTTATTTTTTATTTTACGTGTATGTGTCCTTTTCCCTTCATTGTTTAAAGAATTAATTTATTATTTGATGAATTTTGAGAATTAATTTTTTGTGGAAAATGTAATTTAGCTAATTGTTATGGGAATAAGCAGATTCGGATTGCATGGATTCTGATTTCCGAATGTGTCTGGGTCTGTGTCCTGGGGGTGGAAATTGTCACGCCTAGCTATGTAGTTAGGGAACTGATGATTTATGGGGAATAGAATGGGGGACTGTGCGCCATGAAGTATTTATAATGAATAAATGTCCCGTAAGATAATATCAGGGCCAATTTTTGGGGTCCCCGATGACCTAGTGGAATTGGTCAGGTAGCTTGTGCGACTAAGGAAGAAATCCTTGTAACCACGGTAGAGCCAGTAATAGATAAATTTGAAAACCCATTTTGTCGAAGTTCTCATTTTACCTCCAAACAAACCAAGTAGCGATCACCCGGCTGGAAGATGACAGAGAGAAGAAAGCAACATATAAGTGAATCAAGACCGTCACCTCAAGACTATCCCCAGTGCGAAGGGGCTATACAACAATTGTATCTGATAACGTAATATTTCCTACAGGGCTACTAAAAAGTTTCATGCCTGCACCGAATCCATGATACAGCAACCCCCAGGAATCTATGATACGACTCCGACCCCACTCTACTAAATCTCAATTTTCATAATATACATTTTATTTCAACTTATGTACAATAATGAATCATATGTAATATAGGTGAACAATTCAATTAGAGAAATTGAAAACCAATACAATGTATCTAAATCCAAATTAGAGACATGTTAAAATAAATCATTTCATCTTAAATAAATCAACAATATTTTGTACCAATTTTTAACACCAACTTGAGATTTTTTTGTTAAAAAGTTGAATATTTTTAACACATTTAACATTATAGATAAAAAAACTCCATTTTCAGCCTGATCGAACTCGTGTAACGTTAGAGGGTAGCAGATGTCAGGGACGACGCAAGAGTCCCCCTCCCAAAAAAACCTATGATTAGAGAAACTCTGTTACTTCTCAATTTTCATAAGGTAATATTCATATAAAATACACATTTTATTGTAACTTAAAATATGTACAATAATGGATCATATGTAATATCAGTGAATAATTCAACTAGAAAAATTGAAAATAAATACAATGTATCAAAATACAAATTAGAGACATGTCATAGAAGATCGTTCTGTCTAAAATAAATCAACAATGTATTGAATAAAGTCGTTTATTTTATGCATTTCTATATTTTCGAAAAGAAAATATATAGTTTGAAATGTTGAAAAATATACAGATTGGATTCCACAAAAGAATTTATCTTCTTTTTATTTTTTTTTAAATATCCTTTATTTAAATTGGTTTCACTATCTTAAGTTTGGAGATTCCTTAATGCAAATCCAGAACAAAGTTGAAAAAGAAACCAATGCCAAGTTGGTTATTCAGATGAACGGACCGAAAACGACTATATTTAACCCTTCCAAGCCGGACCAGGCACCACACCAATTTCAATTTGACCATAGCTACTGGTCAAATAGTGGTTTTAAAACAGAACCAGATGGATACCTTTCATCAGATCCAACAAATTCCGACGGCAAGGATTTTTGCGATCAGGTAGAAATATTCGTTTCTATATTATTTATTTTATTTTATTTGATTGTCTATCGTTTTGTACACACCGCTATTTCTTTTTATTTCTTCTTCTTACAAATGTTATTTTCGTGGGCTCAACTCTTTGTGTTTCTATCTGTTTTTTTTATTTTCTTAATAAGTGAAATTGGTTACAACCAGCTAAGATGGCGAAGTCTGTCTCGACCGGCTATTATTAATTTCACAGTTTCTTCCTCTTCTCCTTCTTTTATGTACCGTATCCCTTCAAGGATCATAGCTCTCTACATTTTCCTATTCTTTGTGGCTCTTAATAGGTTTTGTCTTTTTACTATCTCTGCTAATCCCTGTTCTGTCAACAAATTACGTACGCTCGTTAGGGGAGGGGGTTACTTGCTGCTTTCCTCTCTCCCTATTGACTCCATTATGCCTTGTGAATATTAAGTTTTCAAATACTCTTTCTTCATTATGATCCCTAGAATTTTCAATTGTTTCTTTCTGATTCTAAATGGCAGAATCCTTTTTGTTTACAGTTTCCCAAAATCTTCCTTGTAAATCACCTGGAATTCTCAGTTTCCTTCTGTAGAACCTTATTTCGGTTGCCTCCAGATTCTTCTTCAGCTGTGAGGATGTTGTGCAGCATTCACTGTTTAATAAACATACAAGGATATATATATATATATATATATATATATATATATATATATGTGTGTGTGTGTGTGTGTGTGTGTGTGTGTATTTAGGCAGCAATCCTTCTTTCATGCACATTTCATTAAAAACGACTGACAAGGTGCTTTTATTTAGTTTTTTTATATAATTTCTCGTGCGATCTAATAATGTTTTTCGTTTCAGATGATAAACTATATAAAAACTGTCCGAATGTTCTTTTTATCCGAGTGGTAGGTCTCCATGAATAAAATAAAAAATAAATAAAGCACGTTTTTATTGAAATGAGCATATATATATATATATATATATATATATATATATATATATATATATATATATATATATATATATATATATATATATATATATATATATATATATATATATATATATATATATATATATATATATATATATATATATATATATATCTGTGTGTATGTGTGTGTTTAGACGTGTAGTTATAGTGTTCGCATTTCGACCATGAGACGCGAGTTCGAATCCTACTATCGGTGATTTGATGTTATTGGTCATGCGGTTGTGCTAGGACGAAGTCGCAAGTCATCGTGACCGAGGTTTTGAGCGTTGTTCAAATTGCATGACAGATTATGCGCTTACTCCCAGACCAGCATACGTGCAGTACTCTTAGAAAATGCGGCGGCCAGAGCCAGGATGGTCAGTGAATTCAACAGAGGGCACAAGAATTCTGAAGCGTCGATATGCCTCCCACACCCAGGATTTCGACCGGCTGATACCACCCACGGGGAGATGCTGAGCCAACGTGCGACATGCAATCTTATCACATCAGTCCTCCTACTGCCTGTTAGAATCCAAGATGCCAGTCTTAATTAACGAATACCAAAAGTAAATCACCCTTTTCGTTGATACCGTCTTATTTCTTAGCGTGGGGATAACGAGACGACACAGAGCACAACAGTACAATTCTTTTAATCTTTTCCTAGACTATGTCCTGCGCATTTACAAACACAAATATAAAGCGATAATCATTTAAGTATCCCATACTAAATCCCAAACGAATCTACCAATCGAAGACAACGATCTATATTAAGTAATCTTTACCAAAGAGGGGTAATTTGATACAGTAATGATAAAACTAGATAAAACGTACTTCAACTTGCAACTAAAATTCTATGTTCAGAAGCCTGGTTTGTTGTTTATCTTTGAAGTGTTTGTAGACACTTTTATCAGGAACAATGGCCTGGTTTCATTAGACATTGTCGGATTTCTAAATGCCTGTTCATTTCCTAACGAACTGCATATAAAAAGTCCCCTGTTGCATCCCCTGCACAAATCTATTTACAAATACTTCGAAAATATCTCCTCTTCGACTAAACAGGGAACAGTTAGTACTATTATGAAAAAAATGGTACTTTTTTATCGACAGAGTATTTATTTGTATACATAGTTTGTACAAAGGTTGAATTTAAAGTGTGGGCCCATGTGTACATACAAGGAGAGTGCAAGGGTCTCATCGCTCCCCACGCCAACGAATATATGATACGGGGATCCCAACTCTGCTACATCTCAATTTTCGTACGGTACTATTCATGTAAAGAACGCATTTTATTTTAACCTAATTATGTACAATAATGAATCATATGCAAAATAGGTGAACAATTCAACAAGAAAAATTGAAAATAAATACAATGTATCTCAATTCAAATTAGAAACATGTCATAATAGATTATTCTATATTAAATAAATCATCAAAGTTTTTCGGCAATTTTTAACATCAGCTTGAGATTTTTTTTTCTGCTTAAAATTTAAAGAATGTTGATACATTCATCATTATGAAAGAAAATAGTGAATTTTATATTTTATCGCTTTTTCGAAAGTTAGCATGAGAAAAACAAATCCAAGGATTTAAACTAAAAAAAAAAGACGCCAGAATGACGTCAGAATCCGGGGAAAAGTGTTCATCCTTTAATAGTCAGTTGTGCTGAGTTTAATTTGTAACGTAGAAAAAAAATACAAATGTTTATAAGATAGCGAGGGTCACAAAGCACTGCCTGGGTCGGGGAAGTTAGTAGTACGCCCGACCCTGTTTGCATGGGCCAACGCTCAAAGAATGCACAAAATCTGTTGGAATTTTCCTTATGGGAACACCTCAGGGAACGAGTAATGATCCTGGTCCCCACCTGAAGGAAGGGTAATACCTGGAAGCGTCTTAGAGGCACCAACTTCTGATCGTTCTCGAAACAGACTGACGTATTGAAACCTCGACTTTGATCCCTACTATATTCTTCAATTCAATTCAGTTTTAAATTTCAACGAAAATCTGAGAACCATTTCGTCTCTGAGTTTGTTTTTTTTTAATTTTTTTACAGGGGAGTGACAGAGCATTTTGCAATGAAACGTTTAAGTGTTTGTTTTTTTTTAATTCAACTTGGAAATATCTTCTGCCTCGATTGAATAACCTTTCGATAGTTTATTAACATCTTGAATAACGAGATATAAAACATTACTAATATTTCAAAAGCAACATCCAATGGAATGCGATATAAGAAATGTTGTAGACTTGAAAAAATAAATACAGAAATGTTGTAGACTTGCAAAATAAATAAATAATTAAGAATTTATTTGCCCAAGCAAATTAATGGTTCTAGAATTCCGCCATTTAAGTATGCGTGTGGGATGTGAATATCAATTATAAATAAGCATTTAGAAGCAGGCAAATACAGCAGTTAAACAAATCATCTACGTGAACGGACAGGTTTTAACAATGCTTAAGCAACAATAAACTGCCTACAAACAATAGACCAACCGAACGAAAAACAAATTAACACACAGACTGACTACAAAGAAGGAATTTAACTCAAGAGAACATACTGAAGTTTATATTGCAATAAGAGGGCAGGTATTAATAAAAATGCATCAATGTTATTGGGAATAATAATATTACAATAATTCGATGGATGTTTGGAAAAGGATTGCGACAAAGAGATACAGTCTCACCTGAATTTACAGTATATCTTAAAATTACCCAAAAATGAACTCGGAAGGAATGAAATTATACATAAACAGATAATATTTTAACCATCTACCATTCACTGATGACATTTTATGTGCCGTGTTCTTTCAATTTTTATCTATTAATTTTTCTTTCTTCTCAATTAGAGTAGTTAGATTCGCCTATCGTCCGGTTCACACTCCTCCCTTGTCTTTTGAACGGGAGAAGAATTTTATCCATTGTTCGCTGTTTACTATCTGCTTCCCGGTTCCTTCTAAAATTCCTTCTTTTTCACTCCCAGCAACCCATTACGTCTTTGTGGTGTTATCGCCTTGCGTGGGTCGAATTGATTAAAAAGACAAAAAGGTTAAACTTGTCTTGAAACTTCCTTGTTGGTCACATGTTCCGTCCATAGAATTCTCAGCATCTTTCTGTAGGACATCTCTGTTGTCCAAATTCACCGCTTCATCTCTGATGAAATTGTCCAGCATTCACTACCATATAGGAAATTTGATATTATATATCAGTTCAGACTTCTTCTCTTTGTTTATAATTAAAACTTCCTGTTTCTTAATACTTTCTTCAGTTTTTGAAAGGCATCTTTCGCTGTTCCAATGTCCTTTGGAATTTCTATGTCACATTATCGTTGTCTGAAGAAAAAAATATAACATGTTATGATATTTTTAAATACCGAGGTGTCTTTCTGTATTAAGGGTAGCTGGTAAAATTAAAAGAAATAGCTTGAAAGTAAAGAGGGAAGACGGAACTTACATGCCAATCTACTTACGTACAACTTGGTGCCGAAAAATTCTTGCTCTAACCCTCTTCCTAAGATATGACCAAATATTTTTCTTTTAAAAGAGCACTTCAGAATACCCACGTATAATTAATTTATAATATTATCTATGGTCTACAGTTGTGAGATATGGCGCTAGCACGTGTCTTTCAAAAACCTCCACCTATGAAGTAAGTCATGTTTTCTCTTTGGTTGTTCCAACTAAGCGCAGGGCTGACTTGAGTGCGACTATTGTAACGATGCTTATAATTACTCCCCCTAACTTCTAGACAAAGAAAAAGTAAACGGGCATCCCATAACCCTGATCAACCCTTCCAACGATTAAGTATTTACAAAAATTCCTTTTGTTGTTCCAACTCTGCGCGAGGCTGACTTAAGCTCGACCTTTTATACGATATTTATATTTATTTACCCTAACTCATAAGTAAAAAACGGACATACCCAAGAGACACTGACAACTTTGTTTCACTACAGTTTATAAAGAAAAGTGAATGAATGGTCAGTGGTACACAGTTTTTCTACGCTTCTTCTATGTTCATCATATGGTAACAACCGCCATCACTTAAAATACACATAACATTTCTAAATTCCATAGCGGCTCACACAGGGCCAACCGTCAGTGGCGAAATGGGTCTAAAAATATTAGTCGCCAGGAAATAAAGGGGGTCTTAACTACAATACTATCATCTAATTTTCAAAACGAAGAAATAAAATTTTCAAATAATACATATGCAAAAAATGTATAATTAATTTTATGTGGAAAAAATGTGTATTTCATACTAATTACAGTCTACATATACTCTTCGTATTACTGGCAGTAGATAACAAATGTACACACAGAATGTTATAATAGACTTTTTTGTTTCTTTGAATTTTAATTGATTGATATTTGTAAATAGTTTACTGCGAAATGTAGACAGTAACAAATAGTTCAAAAGCACAATATAGCACTGCTTGCAGTCCACTATATTAGCAATCGTTTGTGTTCTCAAGATGATTGTGCGAATCTTCCAATGATTGCTTTTGCATTCAATTCATCTAACAATTTCTTTTCAATGGATAGCAACATGTATGATGCCAAATTCTCCTTTGCGAATGTCTTAACCGTGTTGTTAAGATCTTTAGCTTTGAAAATGACGGTACAGACTGGAATTGAATAACTGACAGTGTGCAGATGACTTTCTAAAATCCTCATTCCTTTTTATTACTAAAACGGTTATCTGTGTTTGTTTCTTTATTGAATTTTTATTTTATGTAAGGGGTGGCTCATTCCTTCAGGGGTCCAGTCCACCAGCGACCCACTCCACCAGCGGCACACTCCATCAGAGCCCCACTTATCATCCGGCAACCTGACACTCTGACCAGTCCGCCATGATGCAGGACATGGCAAATTCGTTTCATCTTATTTTCATTGTAATCTTTACAATCACAATTTTTCTTTTACTCATTTTGTTTATTCTTTACTTTTTCATTTTTTTTTTTTATTACAGAAGAGAATTTTTAATGATCTCGGTGCTGGTATTGTTAAAAATGCCTGGGGAGGATATAACTCCTCTTTGTTTGCGTACGGCCAGACGGGTTCTGGAAAAAGCTTTTCCGTCGTTGGATATGGTGTTAATGAAGGTGAGTGACACGCATACGCGAACACACACACAAGATATATATATATATATATATATATATATATATATATATATATATATATATATATATATATATATATATATAACTATTAGACAATAAAATCCCAAATTGCCTCATTGGGGAATAGGCTCATTTCAATCGACGAAAACTTCGTCAGTTTTATTCAAACTCGGTATAGCGTTCGTGTCGGAATTAGAAATTTAACTGTACCCAGTTAAATTTATATTTCCAACATGAACTCAGTCTATACCGGGGTTGAATAAGACTAACGAATTTTTCGTCGGTGGAAATAAGCCTATTCATCATATGAGGTAATTTTAGATTTTATTGTTTATTAATTATTTGCTCTGTAATAATGAATTCATTGAGCTCTTTTTGTGGATCAGTTTTAATATTTTATATTACTAGGATCCACTTGGATTATATGCCAACGGATTTATTAACTTTAACATATATATATATATATATATATATATATATATATATATATATATATATATATATATATATACGTACTATACAACCTAACTGCGCACCGTGAATTAGACATTAAGGACGTCGGGCCATACAGTGATGACGGGTTCATGGTAGTGAGGAGTTCCACAAATTTTAAAATAGATAAAATTATCAAGATAATATATAGTGAATTCAGAAAACTAAATTTAAAAACTACAGTCAATACAAAATTGAAATGGGTAAACTTCCTCGACGTAACTCTGGACTTAATGAACAACGTATACCTACCTTAAATACAACCTAATGCTAACCCCCTGTATGTACACCCTAGGTCAAACCACCCTCCATCAATTAAGCATTTACCCTTATCAATAGAGAAAAGAATCAGCATGAACTCGACAAATGAAGAAATCTGTCTACAACACAGTAATTTTTACAACACAGCTCTAAAAAAATAGTGGATACAAAAACGCTAACATTAATTATAGAAACAATAGGGCTAAACAGAAGAAACACAGAAAAAGAAAGATCATTTGATATACCCCTCCATTCAACCAAATGGTTAATATTAAGCTAGGACAAAAATTCCTAGCTTTAATTGAAAAACACTTTCCTACTGATAGCAGAATTAGCAAGATCTTTAATAAAAACACCTTAAAATTACGCTACAGTTGCACTGAAAATCTAGAAAGAATCACAAAAAAAAACTAACAATAAAATCCTGGAAAAACATGCATGCTAAAATATTATTAATAAAAACCCTAAACTAAAATTAGACAAAAATAATGAAAAATTATGTGATTGTAGAAACTCGGAAGACTGCCTGTTGGAAAATAAATGCCGCATAGAATCTGTGGTATATCGATAAACAATCTCATCCATTGAGAGTCCTAACATTGAAATGATATATATATAGAATCCACGAAGAATGAATTTAAAATTAGGTGGAGACAACATAAAAGCTCCTTCAATAATATTAGAAATAAAAATCAGACATCCCTATCCTAATATTTTGGGCATTTAAAAGAAACCAGTAAAACACCAAAAGTAAAATGGAAAATAATAAATAGAACAAGGACTTCTAAAACTTGGGATGACCCTTAGGCCTTTATGCCTACACGAAAAACTACACATTATCAATTATCTAAAAAACGAAAATCTATTAAATCATAGACATGAGTTAACGATTTTTTGCCGACATCAACAAATTTTCGCCTTAAATAATTAGCTTAAAAATTTTAAAATTTCATAGTCTACAAACAATTTCAATTTGAAGCAAAAGGTTTAAAAGCTCAACCCAATCATAAGATAAAAAAACCCTTTATGAAGTCGTCAAAAAACAAATTGTAGTTCAATACGACGTATTTATATACAAACAACCGATTTAGAAAAAAAATTAAGGTATACAAATACGAATTTAACGGCGTAACAATAATGCCAACAAACCTCTGTCGTTGAAACAGACGAGACGATATGCTTCAAACTGATGCCATCATTCGCTTGAAAATAGAGATCCCGACCCTACCTTAACTTAACCTCTTTCCGAAAGTAACTAATATGTTGATACAATATGTTCACCGTTTCATCCCTTCTTACAATAATTGGTTTAACCATTTCCATGTAATTAATATTACAAATGTTTATGCTTATAAAGCTCCGTAAATTTCAAGATTAGTTATTCAAAAATTCGCTTGAGGATGAAATAGAGCTGGTTTTTTAGCTTCTATTTTTGAAACATGAGAACTCTTATGTAGCGATAGAATCACATTTTTAAAAAATAATTATAATATGTATATATATATATATATATATATATATGTATATATATATATATATATATATATATATATATATATATATATATATATATATATGCAGAAATATACTCTTAAGTTGTGCTATATTTATGGGATAAAGTGCTCAATATCAGAGATAGAGCATGTGTAAATATAAAAGTGAACATAGAACTCAACACTTAGAGGCGATACGCTTTTTCATGCTAGACGCAATCGTCAGATGGCCTGTCGCCTCTAAGTGTTGACTTCAATGTTCACTTTTATATTTACACACGCTCTATCTCTGATATATATATATATATATATATATATATATATATATATATACAAAGTTTGCAGCCACCTTGTATTTCTTAAAAAAAAACACCTTAACATGAAATATTTTTATAATTTTTAAAATAACAGATAAAATTTCAGTAATTGCAGTGTATTTGCTTTTATTACTTAGTCTTTTCTCCTGGTTCATCTTACTACCAAAAAGTTCAAATTTAGATTCACCTGTCCATAATACCTTTTACAAAATTACGTATATTTTGTACGAAAAACATTATACTTTCTTTTCCTCGTTAAGCCACCAGTAGATCTTTTGAGATTACCAAAATTTTCAACGAAGTTAAATAGGTTCTAAAGTCTTAAATCAACACAGATTCGTTTTGTAAAGAAAGCATGTACCCGTCTCTCTTTGAAGACAATGAGTGTGTCATCGCCACCATATTGTCATTTATTTTTTTTTTAATTTTGAAGTAATTTGCACAAAATGACAAAATCAAAGCAGCTAAGCATTGAGGTGAAGGCACAAATTGAAATGACAAAATACAAATAAGTTGAAGATTTCAGGACACGGGTGCAATATTCGTCAGAAACTGGCGCAAATGTAGACAGAAAAAAGAGCTGGAACATCAAAAGTGACAACTGCTGCTAAAGATAAACACTTCATTATGGAGAGCAAAAGAAAAAGATGGGAAACTGCTCCCGAGTTGGCAGGTTAACTTAATTTCTCGTGACAATGTCGCTCTCAACTATGAAACATCGACTTAGATCAGCAGGGCTCAAGCGGTACATAGCCATTATGAAAACCCTATTACTGAAAGCGAAAAAGCAGAAAAGACTGTTATGTTTTGCGCAGGAGAGGGCTGGAGATTTGATTCCGGTCAAAAGTCACCTTTGAACAAAACATTGTTCTAAATTATGTGAAAATTACCCCAAATAAAGAAAATGAAACAAAATTTTGGAAATTATCATGTGGCCGCCTCAATCTCCCATTGAATTAATATGGGTTAAACTGAACAGAAGAGTTCAAAAAGAATACCCAAAGAGTGAGAGAGATTTTTTAGAGTGTCTTCAAAAATGTTAGAAGGAATTTGTAAAACAATAATTAAAGCAGACGGTGGTTTTATTGACAAAAACAAAATATGATGCTTTTGTATGATCATTTTTGTTGTTAAATGCTTAATTTAAAAAAAAAAAAAAGTAAATACACTGTAGTTAATTAAATTTTAGTTTAGTTCTACTTTAAAAAATATAAACCTGTCTCATTTTAAGATGTCTTTTTAGAAAAACACACAACGGATATTAAACTTTTACATGTAGTGTTTTATATATATATATATATATATATATATATATATATATATATATATATATATATATATATATATATATATTAGTTATAATCTTATAAATATAAGAAATGATACTCGTCCGGAAAACCTTCGGTGTCTTGATTTGCAAATAAACAAACCAATACCAAAAGGAAAAAAATGTACAAAAAATAACGAAAGAACAGAGAACATGTACATCAGCCGAAAATAATCACCTAGCATCCAAGTTCAAAGTCCAAAGAAAAAAACCCCGATACGAGTAAGTAAAATAACTAAATAAAGTGCTCAATACGCTACTTAATTTATATATATATATATATATATATATATATATATATATATATATATATAATAAGAAATATACATAATAACTTACATTAATTGCAAAACTCCGAATTTCATTTTTTTACCCATATATATATATATATATATATATATATATATATATATATATATATAAATATATAAATAAATATATATATATATATATATATATATATTTACTAATGGAAAAATATGGTTACATCGCTACACAGGAATTACCATGTTTCAAAAACAGAAATTAAAAACTTCAAATTCAATTATAGAATTAAATTAAAGGCTCTAGTTCTGTTTCATTTTCAAGCGAATTTTGGAATAACTTATTTTGAAATTTACTTAGTTTTATAAGCACATACATTCATAATATTATTTTCTAAGGATACGGGGAAATCCAGTCATTTTAACAAGGGGCAGTAGGGTATTCATTTTCACTGACAACTATTGTATCAAAATATGAGTTACTTTTGAAAAGAGGTTAAGTCAAGGTAGGGTATGGGTGCCTTTTCCAACAAATGATGACATCCGTTCAACGCATGTCGTCTGGTCTTTTTCAACGACAAAAAGTTTTTCAGCACTTTTGTTTCATTGCATTCCCCATCATACAATTCCCTTGTTTCTAGGACAGGTATGTCTTCATTATAGGGGACAGGACACGAAGCTGATGTAATGTTTGGATATTTCTTTGTCAGTTCTTTTGAAATTGGAAGCATGAAGCAGACATAGCAGTAAATGGTATTATCGATTGGCTCTCTCCAAATCCTGGGTACTGCAAAGATTGTTTTCTTCCTGGTTAGCCATTTTCTGCTATTTGTTGCTCAGGTATTACAGCATTTGGGTGCCTGTCCACTTCTTGTTTTTGGTCTCCAATTATTCATCCAAAATAGAATTGGTAAGCTTTTCTCATATTATATGTTATATTTCACTTTTGAGATGCAAAAGTCACTTCGCCACATATATAGCAGAAGTTATAACCTTTTTCTAGACATTCACGGGGCATTTTACACAAGTCAGTTAAATGTACGAAAATCTGAGTGGAAAGGAGAATAATAATTAGCTTATGAGGAGCAAAATAATTAGTTTATTAGGAAAATAATTATATATAATAGGATTATTAGTAGAATAATAATTGATCTGGCTAGGAGAACAATTTTGATAAAATATTCGTACAACATTAGTACCGTATCTTGACATCTAGAGCCAATCAACAATTTTGGATATCATTTTTATTTCTACTGTCCCAGAATTAGCTAGGATTTACTATGTTTGTTTTTGAAGCTTTCATGTTGTAGATCAGTGTTGAAAAGATGGGAATACATTTCTTATATTAATAGTAGAGTCGTCTAAGCTCTCTAGCTTTGATTGATAAGAACAATCTGAATTTCAAACCGTTTGAGTGTGGGGCTAGCAACTCTATCCCCACCCCCAAAAACCTACTTGCTGTGGCCATATATTCTTGCGTCTGTACAGCCATATATTTTTAGCAATTCAAACGTTATTATAGTGGAAACTTCTTATTTAAAATAGACGCCATATTTATTATTTATTATCAGTGTGTAATACATCTCTGGGCTTGAGCTTTCACGAGATCTAAGTAAAGAAAAATGTGCCTTTCGGCAGGGATCGAACCTGTGTCTTCCTTTGTCATGGAAACTATTGCTTGATCCGACATGCCTTACCGCTCGATCACACACTAAAGAAAAACTATTTTAGCCTTTTAAGTAAGCACATTCATTTCACTCAGATTATTTTTCTCGAAAGCCCATATCTATTAAAAACAGCCATACATACAACATGCATTACTTTAGACATCAATTCATTTTGAATAAGCCTAAACTAAATAAGTAAATCTAATCTATAAATTCTTTCACATTCTTCTGTCAGATCTTACGTAATTGCAGGCGCATGTGTATATCTCCGTTTTTCTATCTGCCGGGTTCCTACAAGACATAGGTGAACATGGCTCTCCACAAGGACACTATGGCACAGTGGATAATGGCGTTAGTTACATCCAGTTACAGCATCTAAGGAGTGTGAGTTCAATACCCGGTTATGGCAGTGGAGAACTTGGAGAAGGGAATTAACAGGAGATAACTTATAACTGGCATCGATTAAACATGGCACGTGGAACTAGAATAGTCTGCCCCAGTGAGCGAAATAAAGGGTTCAGTTCGACATTCCAACCACCTGAAGAAGGCCGGAGCGTACAACGGCCGAAACGTTGTAATAAATATGGCGACAAAGATGAGGACAATAGTCCGAATAATGTAAATAGTGTGCATAATACCTCATCTCAGAAATATAGATAGATACTAAAAGGCCGAAACGTTGTAATAAATATGGCGACAAAGATGAGGACAATAGTCCGAATAATGTAAATAGTGTAAATAATACCTCATCTCAGAAATATAGACAGATACTGAAAGGCCGAAACGTTGTAATAAATATGGCGACAAAAATGAGGACAATAGTCCGAATAATGTAACTAGTGTACATAATACCTCATCTCAGAAATATAGACAGATATTGAATGGCCGAAACGTTGTGATAAATATGGCGACAAAGATGAGGAAATGTCCGAATAATGTAAATAGTGTGCATTATACCTCATCTCAGAAATATAGACAGATACTGAAACGTTGTAAGAAATATGACGACAAAGATGATTTTGGCATCCCCAATTTGTAATTTGCATGTTGGGATGTCTCTTTGGCTAACAACCATGAATTCTCTCTTTTTGCAATTGATGTTTAGTCCATTCTTCTTGCTTTCCTTCACTACCTTCTGTACGAGATTTGTAGTTTTCTTTTTGTATGACAGTGTTAATAGTAGACAGGAAAAGAAGACATGTTGACGTACGTATGCAAAAACAAACACAGTCGAGGAATTCAGCTTGTTATAGTGATTTTCCGAGCGTAGCTTAGATGTGGCACAAGGCCGAAAGTAGAGGTCACGCAGTGAGGATCGAATTCACTACACAGTCGTAACTGTTCTAGAGAGACAAGCTTGCCAACTATCACACCGCCTCGAAGTACCCGATTTTCCAAGCGTAGCTTAGATGTGGCACAAGACCGAATGTATTGGGCACACAGTGAGGATCGAATTCACTAATCAGTCGTAACTGTACTAGCGAGACAAGCTTCCTAACCGTTACACCGCCTCGAAGTACCTGATTTTCCAAGCGTAGCTTAGATGTGGCACAAGGCCTGAAAGTAGGGGGCACACAGTGAGGAGCGAATTCGCTATTCAGTCGTAATTGTTCTACCGAGACAACCTTGCTAACCATTACACCGCGTTGAAGTACCCGATTTTCCAAGTGTAGCTTAGATGTGGCACAAGGACGAAAGTAGGGGGCACACAGTGAGTATCGAACTCGCTACTCAGTCGTAATTGTTCTAGCTTGCTAACCATTACATCGCCTTGGGGTGCCCAAATTTCTGCTTGTTATATGTCTCTACCGTCCTTGCAAGATCGATGTGGTTGGTTTTAATAACACATTTCACCATTATTGATTTCCAGGAATTGTGCCGCAATTTTGTCAAACGTTATTCAAGGAAATTGAAGACAAGAAAGTGGAAGCAGCTAACAAAACGGAATATCATGTAAGTTTATCTTTATATCATTTATATACAGTTTTCTTCTTCTATGTGCCGTGTCTCTTCAGAACATTGGCGATCATGGCTCTCCACAAGTTCCTGTCCTTTGTAACTCATAATAAATTCTGTCTTCTTGTTATCTCCCCTGAACCTTGTTTCGGCATCCATTTACTCAAACTCGCTTTTCCTGCCTCTTTTGCCTTCAAACTTTCCTGTGAGTATCAAATTTTCTAAGCCCTCTTTCTTCATTATATTCCTTAAAAATGTCACTTCCTGATGTTAAGTATGTCTTTTTTGTCTATATTTCTGAGATGAGGTATTATGTACATTATTTACATTATTCGGACTATTGTCCTCATCTTTGTCGCCATATTTATTACAACGTTTCGGCCGTTGTACGCTCCAACCACCCGAAGAAGGCCGGAGCGTACAACGACCGAAACGTTGTAATAAATATGGCAACAAAGATGGGGACAATAGTCCGAATAATGTGTCTTTTATGTTTGCATTTTTTCTAAAACTTTGTAGTTGCTGACATGCTTTGTCCATGCATCCTTCTGTAGAACCAGATTTATGTTACTTCAAGTCTGTTCTTCATCTGTGAGAAGATTGTGCAGCATTCACTGCCAATTCGGAGGACTGCTATTACATAACTATTCGATTTTCGTTTCTTTGTTTCTAACGATTTTTTTCTATTTCTTAATGCCCTGCTTAGCTTTTGTAAAGCATCTTTTGCTATCCAAAAAGGCCTGATACTTTAATTCAATTTAATTTTAAAAATTATATTGAGTTATATATAATATATATATATATATATATATATATATATATATATATATATATATATATGTATATATATATATATATATATTCTACATAACTTGATAAGCCACCAGAAGTGTTGAAACAAAATGGCTATTTTTGTAGTGATGTCATAACATTTTTAGGTTATAAATTTTTTTAATATATATATATATATATATATATATATATATATATATATATATATATATATATATATATATATGTAAGACTTCTAGACTGGAAAACATTTATATGGAATAAGTATACCCTATGTTACATCTCACCCCTAGCGGTTATCATATTAGGTTTTGACGTGACGTCATTAGATTTCTCTCCGACTGACTCCAATGAACTTTTCATTTTGTGTTTTTTATTTGAGGCGTCTTGTCTGAGTTCATTTATAATGAAAGATTATGACCACGAGCTCTAAGATTGTCCATAAGATCTGGTCACATTTTCCGCCATCTGTTAAAAGACTTCCTAGATTTTTAAATTGTAATACTTGTTTGATTCTGGTATCTCCAATTTGCCATTTGCATTTTAAGCTCATCGTTTTGCTGGCAACCATGCATTCTGTCTTCTTGCAATTGATGTTTAGTCTTTTTTTTTCTCGCTTTCTTTCACTACCATCTGTAGGAGTTTTTGTACTTTTATTTCTGTGTCTGTTATCAACACGCCTATCTTATGTTGTCAAGATTTTTTGGCCGCCAATAAAGATTCCTGAGAGAACGTCTAATTCTCTCAGAATCGCTTCAATGTACAGGTTGAATAAGTTTGGTAAAAAGACACGCCCTATTTATAGATCGCGTTTTAAGTCCTTTCATTTTCTCTTTCACTTCCCTTCTCCTCTTATAGTTTTTCTCTATATCTTCCTCTCTGCATTAATTTTCCTATATCTCTCTCCCCCTCGACCGTACCCTCATCGCTCTTTAACATACAAAACTTATATAGTAAGCATAATACACGAGTATCTGTTGTAAAATACGCAGTTTTGGAGCTAAGTCTCTAAACTATGTGATCACTTTGAAGTCATCATTGTCTCGCATAGTTTTATATGAGAAACACGAGATATACAACTTATGAAATAAATATATTGTTTATGGAAATTAAAGACTTATTATAGAAAACCTTTGCGTTTTCAAGAGATGAAGCATTTATTCAAAGTAATCAGCATATCTTCATTTACAACATTCGCTGATTAAAAACGGCCATTGGTAATTATCTCAGGAAATATCTACATTATTTACATAAGGAGTATTGTCCTTATCTTTGTGGTCATTATCACAACGTTTCGGCCGTTGTGTTCCCCGGCCTTCACTAAGGAACACTTTATTTAATCTATAAGGGCAGAGTGTTCTCGTTCCACTCACTATATAAAATATGCAAATGACAGACATAGAACAGAAACTACAAGAACTCATACAGAAGGTAATCAGTTAAAGAGTGGTACCAGTTAATGAGTGATGAAGGAAAGAGTGAGGAGAAAGAGAGAGAGAGAGATAGGAAAATTAATGAAGAGAGGGATATATACAGCAAAAAAACTATGAGAGAAAAGAGAAAGTGAAAGCGAAAGTGAAAGAGAAAGTGAAAGAGAAAGTGAAAGAAATTTATAAATAGGGCGTCTTCTCACCGGACTTATTCAACCCTGTACAGTGAGGCGATTCTGAGAGAATTAAAAGTCGTACCAGGATTCATTATTGACGACCACAATCTTAACAACAAGAGAAGCAGGAAACACCTTGTTGATAACAGACACGGAAAGAATCCTGCAAAAACTCCTTGGTTATGAAGGAAAGCAAACAGAAAGAATTAAACATCAGCTGAAAGAAGAGAGAATGCCTGGTTGTTAGTAAAATAATGAGGCACAAATGCAAAATCAAAGAAGTAGAAAACTTTAAATGGGTGGTGTTGTATGGTCGAGGGGAATGATACACAGAGAAGAATGAGTGATTATTATATTTATTCAGCACCGGTATCTGGTGCTAACGAATACATACAAAAAAAAACACAGAACAATAAGTTACAAAACAATTAACAAGACAACTTACAAGGAATAGAGGAGGGTCAAATGCTGTATAGCCAAACGAAGTATGATCAGTCCAAATATTAATCAGCTTAGTATCAACTTATTAATCAACTGCTGAAGTCCTTAATCGTAGATTATTTAAGGCTAGGAGCCAATCCGTCTGGTAGAGTGCTGAAGGGGTGCTAGCTACTCTACAGCAGGTAGTATTTTAATAAATGACGGAAAGTGCGACACTAAAATCCGAACCAAAATGTGCATTCCAAAAGCTAAGAAGTATATTGAGAAACTTGGATAGAAGCAAAGAAAAATTACTGAACATTTACGTGATAGCTGTCCTTCAATATGGTAGTGAATGCTGGACAATCTCTTCTAATATATAAAAGGATACAAAAATGTAGTTCTACAGAAGGATGCTGAGAATACCATTGATCGAATATGTGATTAACGACGAAGTTTTAGAGAAAATGAAAACAAAAAGGATATTTACACTTAACAACAGGAATGGACAGTTGAAAGTTTTGGCGCATAAAACGAGGAAAGAAGGTTTGGAAAATCTGATACTCACAGGAAAGAAGGACGGTAAGAGGGACATAGGAAATCAACGCATAACATACTTAGTGTGTTTGAGTAGTTGGATGACGTAACAGGGTTTAGGAGAAATGAAAAAAGACAAAATTATTTAAAAGCTACGAAGGACAGAAAATTGTGGAGAGCCATCATCGCCTACGCCCTGAGGGGAATGGCACAAAAAGAAAAAGAAGACCATGTCTCGGGATACCTGTTTCGTCCCGTTTTCACGGTGTCCAGGTTTATGCTATCCGCCCTACATTTATTATATCGCCATATTCACGAACCAATGTTTTAATCAACTCGGCTATTGTCCCGTGGGACAATCCTGGGTGAAGGACTTGAAGCCATAAAACTAATCTACCTGCTGATGAGTCTGCTCTTGCTGCATTTCATGTTTGACTCCATTCACCGTATATATATATTAGCTTTCTTAACTAAACCTTTGTGATAAAAACAACAAAGGTGAAGACAATAGTCCACATGATAACTTCTGATCCCAGAAATTCAGAGAAAAGTAACGAAATACTCACTGACAATTAACTATCTAAATAGAGTCCAATTATTATTGATAATTAACTAGCAAAACAGTCACTGATATTTTTTATTGGGCTTTGAATGATCCTATAATTCATTATTACTACTCTCTGTCAGTATATTATTTATTATCTTCCTAAAAGCAGATCTTCTTCTGATTCATGTTACACAAATCGCCACCACTGGCCGGATGTAAACGCTCCGAAAACCAAGACTGAGCTAAAAATTCCCTTAACTGCACATAGGCTCCGCACATACTTTCCGTTTTACTTATACACTCAAAGAAAATACAATACATAATTTCCATCCAATAGCACCCACTCCCGCCTAAAGAAACAAAATAAAAATTGGAGCTGATCTGAGCCTAAGAAAAGGATATGAACGGTCATCTTCGGCAGTTGGACGGCACAACGCTCGTCGGAACGTCATCTGCCATTTCCAAAGACAACTTGCCAAAGGACGTCGCTTCAGTAAGTGAAAACTCATCCCCACTCTCCTACTGTACGCCTCTGCCGACGACTTTTACGATTCCACTTACCTTTTTGTTTCAACGAGGGACATTTACACCAATTCACCATTTGATGCATTTTTACGTTAATACAATTGTTTGTTTCTTAAACCTCCGTCGTTTCTTCCATTCGCTTAATATAACATATATATATATATATATATATATATATATATATATATATATATATATATATATATATATATATTGTACGGGTAAAAGCTAAACCTTAAAATAAGCTAAACGCTTAAAATATAAAATAATCCAAGGGTCCAATGCCAGGGCTGACAAAGCCTAAATATAACATTATAATATTATTAATACAATATCAAAATCCCGAGTGTCATACAATAGCAATTACCAGGCGGATATAATCTGGAATTAGAAGCTATAAATTTTGATTTTATATTCTCCTTTTGTGGGTTACATTAATTTCTTTGCCGAAGAATTCAAGTTAAATGGTTCCATTGTGTCGATCGTTATATAACACAAAGTAACTTCAAATTGTTTATTTTAGTCTATAGACGTGCTTAACCATACATAACACACGGAATAAGTAGCTTCCAAAAGAATATGCTAGAATGGCACAGCGTGAAAAAGTGCTCAACATCTCAATATTAGAGTATTTATATTATATTTTCCATACAATAATTTGGCGTAGTCATGACGGACCGCATCTTATTTTGCGTTATGAGCACACCGGGCGCTTAATGATAGAGCACATGAAACTAGCAGTCGTGGCCGGTCATGTGTACGCCGAATTATTGTAGGAACAAAAACAAAAAACAAAAAAATATCAGGAAGATAGAGAGAGAGAGAGAATACGTGTTATGGTCCAAGTTCCTTGTACCACGGTGATGGTCCAAGGTAGAACCAATGAAGAATAACTCGAACACAGATATATTACAAACAGAAATATGTACAAAGAAGTAAAAGTGTTAGTAATGACTATCAGATTTGGTTAGAGTGAACTATGTTGTCTCGACAAGCATCACTATTCCAATGTCTTACAGTAATCGTCTGACTCTTGACTCTGTCTATGACTGACTCTGACTGACTCACTCTGAAGATGTTCAACAACACGCCCACGTGTGTCGAATGTGGCACAAGGCCGGTTTAATGTGGGCTCACCGAGCCCGTAGGCTCGGCCAAAACTGCCCGTAGAACCCGTATAAACGGGATCGGGTTGGTCAACCTCCCCGAACGAGGCTCTGCCCTTCGGCGGAGCCTCGTCCTGGTTCCTCTCTGCCCAGAGGCAGAGAGTTCGACCGTCTAGCTGAGTCGTCCAAAAACGACTGACTCTGAAGTATTTAGCGTCCTCCCCACGAGGGACAGATGTGGCACAAGGCCGGGTTTAAAGTGGGGTACCCGAGCCCGTAGGCTCGGCCAAAAAAATAGCCCGTAGATCCCGTATAAACGGGATCGGGCCGGTCAACCTCGCCGAACGAGGCTCCGCCCTTCGGCGGAACCTCGTCCGGGTTCCTCTCTGCCCAAAGGCAGAGAGTTCCCCTCTGCCTCAGAGGCAGAGAGTTCGACCGTCTAGCCGAGTCGTCCAAAAAGGACTAACTGTGAATGCTGCTCCCTCTTGAGGCGCAGTACTTATGATGTCCGGAATAGTCCATTATTGTTATGGGTAAGTTCCCATAACAATATGAATATTTTACAAGTAGAACACTAATAATTTTGCCATGAACATTTAGGGAGACATTTCCATTTTGCCATTATAAATCTTGAGCCACCATATTTATTCATTTGTTTGTAAATAAATTGCGGAATTATTTTTCAGAAGAACGTATCGAATTTCATGGTCGTTTTCTTTCCGAATTGTAGGTGACCTGCAGCATGTTAGAAATATACAATGAGAAGGTGACCGACTTACTCGATCTCAAAAGCAAGAAAGCAACTCACTTGAAAATACGCAAACATCCAGAGCGTGGGTTTTATGGTAAGTAATACTTTATAGATTTTTATATTTTGATCAGTTTCAATTTTGGTGTCATCCGGGAATAGCCATGAAGCAAAAAATAATTCATTCTTTGTTACCAACTGAAAATGTGAGCAACAGAAAATAAGGGGAGATTTCCAATTCGAAACGGAAGAACTTTGATAAATAAACAGCGGAGAAAGAAAGATATCAATGTTGAATTGACTGCTTTTTAAATACGCTGAAAAATATATTCAAATGCCAGCTGTAGGAGAGACCATTTTACAGTGATATATAATCTTAAAATAAAACTACAGAAATTAAAAATAGCCAAAGCAGCACATAAATTGCAATACGACAGACTCCCGAATGACCCGAAATGCAAAGTGATGTATACTGACAGCATTAAAAGCAAATACAATGATCTAATGTGATTGTAATTTCAAAGAGGAATACATGAAAAGACGCTTTAATGACGAGATCATCCCAAGGAAAATTAGACAAAGTAAAAAGGAGTGAATGACATTGTCGCCGTGATAAGAAAAGAGACAGCAAACAATGCCAACGTATGGTCCAGAATAAAGTAGATTTCAGAAACAAATGCAGATAGGCAAAATAGTAATAGCTAAACAAAAAAAGTGCAGGGACAGAAAAAATGAGCATCACAGATGAGAATAATAGAGAAATAACTCCATAAATGATGTGCACATCAACAGAATACATAGAATCATAAAAGGGAATTCCGATAAAAGAGAAAGAAAAAGTACTTCAAAGATTGAATGATACATCGGAGTTCTCTTCCCTGATGAAACAGTAAAATCTGCATTACATAAAAATATGGAAGGACGCTTCAAAATTCTTGCAGCTCTCTGTTGAATTCGCGCCGTTTAGGACTTATATCCAAAACCTATACAAAGACAATCCATCACTGTCAGAATAGCACGCTCACGAGGTATTCTGGCCAGTCGCTGACGATACTGGCCCTGGTCTACGTATAATGTAATACAACGCAGCAGGACCAGAGGGGATTGTAATGGAGCTGCTGGCAGCCTTAGATGGTTTCGGCATTGTCAAAATTATAGAAATAATAAATGAAATATCGTACTGTGGTGAAATGCCAGAAGAACTTAGATTAATTTTTATAACTCTGCCTAAGAAACCCCAGGTAAAAATGAATGCGAGCTCCATCGGACAATCAGCTTGATGAGCCGAACAATCCTCCGACTTTTACGAATAGAGCGCCGAGGAGAATTAATTAAAAATACAAGAACCACGCGAATTTATTAAAGACACTGGAACAAGGAATGCGATTTTTTATCTGCATGATATCAGAAAGATTTTTTTTTTTTAAGCTTATCACCCCAAGCAAGGCTGGAGGCCACTATCATGCAAGGGGTTATAGAAGGGTTGGAGGAAGAGCAGATAGGAGTGGTAAAGGAAGGGATGTGGAGAAAGAGAAAGACAGTGGGTCGATCAAGGCAAGGGGGTTACAGAAGATTTGGTGCGAGAGCAGATAGGAATGAAAGATGAAAGGATGTGGAGAAGGGAAGTGGATAGATCAAGGCAACTGGAGATGTCGATTGACGCTACACTTAAACCATTGGAGATTGTATTTATCAGGGAAACAGTAATAGGGGAGGGAGTTCCATAGGCGAGATGTGCGAGACATGAAGCTATTGGAGTAGAAGAGATGTCTACATCTAACAGTTTCAACGGTGTAAGGGTGGGAACGGGATGCCAGCCTCGTACGACGTTTAAATTCACGAGATTGTTGTCCTCATCTTTGTTGCTATATTCACGACATTTCGCTCGTTGTACGTTCCGGACTTCCTCAAGTGATTTTGAATTTTGAACTTAACCATTTATTTCATCCAGCCGGGTTCTAATTCCATGTGCCATACCTCTTCCGGGTGTATCAGTTATCTCCCTTTAACTCAACTCTCGAGTTTTTGTGTTGTTGTTGTTGTTGTTGTTTTGTTCACCACTGCAGTATCCAGGTATTGAACTCAACTCTTTGGGTCAAGTCACTGGATCCAAACAACGCTTCTATCCATTAGGCCATATGCTCTTGAGGACAACGGTCCTAACAATGTAAATAGTGTAAATAATTACAATACCCCAATCAAAAGAACATTAGTTATACAGATGAACATAATTGATAGCAAAAACGGAAAGGATACTACAGGAACTCCCAAGGAAGAGAGTAAAGGAAAGCAAGAAGAAAGGACTAACCATCAATTGTAAGAAGGCAGTCTGTATGTTTGTCAGAGAAACAGCTTAAGATACAATCTACGAATTTCAGGCATCAAAATTAACA
Organism: Acanthosepion esculentum; assembly: GCA_964036315.1. NCBI lineage: Eukaryota > Metazoa > Mollusca > Cephalopoda > Sepiida > Sepiidae > Acanthosepion > Acanthosepion esculentum. The sequence continues at coordinate 100,691,359 of OZ038500.1, forward strand.
GAGGACGGAAAATTCAACACCGAAATTTCTGGGATAGAGAAAGTTGCCTTTGTAAAGTTAAGCAAAGTATTAAGAAATATGGAAATTTTATTCGAAAAAAGGGAAATGTGCTGAACAGTTATGCAATATTGTTCCTCCGTTGTGGCAGTAAATCCTGCACAATCTCTTCACAGATAAAGAAGATATTTGTTGCAATAGAAATGTTGTTCTACAGAAAAATTCTAAGAATTCCACGGATAGAACATTCGAATAACGACGACATTTTAAAGAAAATGGAAACAAAAAAAGAAATTTCTACTTAGAACCAGAATGAGAGGGTTGAAAACTCTACGGCACATAATGTGGAAATATGGTTTAGAGAATATGACACTCGCAGTACATACTGAAGTCAAAAGAAACAGGAAAGTTGCAAATAATCCACTTAACGTGTTTGTGTAAATGGTTTGCAACACAGAGATTAGAAGAGATTAGAAAAAAGATAATCCTTACTAAGACTTAATCGGGACAGGTAATGTAGAGATCGATGAGCATCTACGTCCTAAAGGTATACAGCACATAGAAGATCTACATGATAATAAATAAATACTTTCGAAAAGTTATTAGGGGCGCTAAAGTGTCTATTCATTTTTGTAGAAAAAAGTCAACATACAAGATTTATTTTCAATTTATATAGTGATCAAATATCAACTTATATAGTAATAATATAGTAATATCATATTAATATTATATAGCAATAATATGAACTTATATAGTGATAATATAGTAATATAATATTAATATTATATAGTAATAATATTGTACAACTATTTAGAAACGGCAGGTTAATTAACCAATTAATTAACCACAGAAGTTAATTACGGGGATTACTTAAACCGATAGATAGAACGAAAGACATACTGAGCGATAACTTAAACCGATAGATAGAACGAAAGACATACTGAGCGATAACTTAAACCGATAGATAGAACGAAAGACATACTGAGCGATATTCTTTTTGTTTTGGTATTTTCCCCAAACAAAGGAAGGAAAAAGAGAAAGAAAAGAAAGATGAAACAGTAAAATCTGCATTACATAAAAATATGGAAGGACGCTTCAAAATTCTTGCAGCTCTCTGTTGAATTCGCGCCGTTTAGGACTTATATCTAAAACCTATACAAAGACAATCCATCAATGTCAGAATAGCACGCTCACGAGGTATTCTGGCCAGTCGCTGACGATACTGGCTCTGGTCTACGTATAATGTAATACAACGCAGCAGGACCAGAGGGGATTGTAATGGAGCTGCTGGCAGCCTTAGATGGTTTCGGCATTGTCAAAATTATAGAAATAATAAATGAAATATCGTACTGTGGTGAAATGCCAGAAGAACTTAGATTAATTTTTATAACTCTGCCTAAGAAACCCCAGGTAAAAATGAATGCGAGCTCCATCGGACAATCAGCTTGATGAGCCGAACAATCCTCCGACTTTTACGAATAGAGCGCCGAGGAGAATTAATTAAAAATACAAGAACCACGCGAATTTATTAAAGACACTGGAACAAGGAATGCGATTTTTTATCTGCATGATATCAGAAAGATTATTTTTTTTTTAAGCTTATCACCCCAAGCAAGGCTGGAGGCCACTATCATGCAAGGGGTTATAGAAGGGTTGGAGGAAGAGCAGATAGGAGTGGTAAAGGAAGGGATGTGGAGAAAGAGAAAGACAGTGGGTCGATCAAGGCAAGGGGGTTACAGAAGATTTGGTGCGAGAGCAGATAGGAATGAAAGATGAAAGGATGTGGAGAAGGGAAGTGGATAGATCAAGGCAACTGGAGATGTCGATTGACGCTACACTTAAACCATTGGAGATTGTATTTGTCAGGGAAACAGTAATAGGGAAGGGAGTTCCATAGGCGAGATGTGCGAGACATGAAGCTATTGGAGTAGAAGAGATGTCTACATCTAACAGTTTCAACGGTGTAGGGGCGGGAACGAGATGCCAGCCTCGTACGACGTTTAAATTCACGAGATTGTTGTCCTCATCTTTGTTGCTATATTCACGACATTTCGCTCGTTGTACGTTCCGGACTTCCTCAAGTGATTTTGAATTTTGAACTTAACCATTTATTTCGTCCAGCCGGGTTCTAATTCCATGTGCCATACCTCTTCCGGGTGTATCAGTTATCTCCCTTTAACTCAACTCTCGAGTTTTTGTGTTGTTGTTGTTGTTGTTGTTGTTGTTGTTGTTTTTGTTCACCACTGCAGTATCCAGGTATTGAACTCAACTCTTTGGGTCAAGTCACTGGATCCAAACAACGCTTCTATCCATTAGGCCATATGCTCTTGAGGACAACGGTCCTAACAATGTAAATAGTGTAAATAATTACAATACCCCAATCAAAAGAACATTAGTTATACAGATGAACATAATTGATAGCAAAAACGGAAAGGATACTACAGGAACTCCCAAGGAAGAGAGTAAAGGAAAGCAAGAAGAAAGGACTAACCATCACTTGTAAGAAGGCAGTCTGTATGTTTGTCAGAGAAACAGCTTAAGATACAATCTACGAATTTCAGGCATCAAAATTAACAGAGGACGGAAAATTCAACACCGAAATTTCTGGGATAGAGAAAGTTGCCTTTGTAAAGTTAAGCAAAGTATTAAGAAATATGGAAATTTTATTCGAAAAAAGGGAAATGTGCTGAACAGTTATGCAATATTGTTCCTCCGTTGTGGCAGTAAATCCTGCACAATCTCTTCACAGATAAAGAAGATATTTGTTGCAATAGAAATGTTGTTCTACAGAAAAATTCTAAGAATTCCACGGATAGAACATTCGAATAACGACGACATTTTAAAGAAAATGGAAACAAAAAAAGAAATTTCTACTTAGAACCAGAATGAGAGGGTTGAAAACTCTACGGCACATAATGTGGAAATATGGTTTAGAGAATATGACACTCGCAGTACATACTGAAGTCAAAAGAAACAGGAAAGTTGCAAATAATCCACTTAACGTGTTTGTGTAAATGGTTTGCAACACAGAGATTAGAAGAGATTAGAAAAAAGATAATCCTTACTAAGACTTAATCGGGACAGGTAATGTAGAGATCGATGAGCATCTACGTCCTAAAGGTATACAGCACATAGAAGATCTACATGATAATAAATAAATACTTTCGAAAAGTTATTAGGGGCGCTAAAGTGTCTATTCATTTTTGTAGAAAAAAGTCAACATACAAGATTTATTTTCAATTTATATAGTGATCAAATATCAACTTATATAGTAATAATATAGTAATATCATATTAATATTATATAGCAATAATATGAACTTATATAGTGATAATATAGTAATATAATATTAATATTATATAGTAATAATATTGTACAACTATTTAGAAACGGCAGGTTAATTAACCAATTAATTAACCACAGAAGTTAATTACGGGGATTACTTAAACCGATAGATAGAACGAAAGACATACTGAGCGATAACTTAAACCGATAGATAGAACGAAAGACATACTGAGCGATAACTTAAACCGATAGATAGAACGAAAGACATACTGAGCGATATTCTTTTTGTTTTGGTATTTTCCCCAAACAAAGGAAGGAAAAAGAGAAAGAAAAGAAAGAAAGAGAGGGACAAGACTTAACAACTTAGATGATAAAGGAAAAAGGCCACCCACAAAGCGATGTTGTTTTGATAACGGGACGGCGAAAATTCTGATGGTCATTGTCGTAAAAATTAGTTGATGAATCCCAGAGTTTTTGGGCAGATAAAACATTAACTGTGTCATGATAGCCAAAACTTATATTATCGGGAAAGGATTTAATAGGTCATCTGCCGACCGCACACAGAGCCCGGCCCTGAGTTGGGGGGATGTCGATTGGACAAGACATCTTTGTTCTGTTGAAATTCGTTTGTGATAACAAAAGCCATGTTATTGGATTTTTTTTTAATTAACTCAATTTCGCCAAAATTCCAATTGAAGAATTCCATATGCCGTGACGTTGGATAAAAATTGAGATTATCACATCCACACTATTTTGACGCCTATTGGCCGAATAGCCAGGCGGAGGTGATCATGTGACACAGGGAAGGGGCCTGCCACCGCCCATTGAGAGGATAGGTATGAGATGTTGCTGCGAGGAAGTGGAAAAACCGTTGACGCCCTCTAAAGTATGGTGAGATACCCATATGAGAGCAGAAGAGGGTGAGAGTGGAAGAAGATTTCCAAAAATGGAAAATGATGGATGTTTCTGACCGAAAACAAAGAAAATCCTTATTGGGGATTTGAAATCAACGTGGTGGCCACACCACGCCCGACCCACGCCGGGTTTGATCGGCGTCCATATAAGCAAACGTCTTCGGGCGTTTGAGAGTTAAGTGGAGTTAGTTTTTGGCAGTGCAGTCCAAGCAGAGTTCAGTTCGAGAAGCACAGAGATCCAGGTGAGCCCAAGACACAGGGGACTCGGAAGATAACGCCTCGCACAGGTGACCACACGATTCCATGCTTTCCGACTTAGACTTCTAACCAAGAACAAATTTGTTGAAGTCCGACTTTAGATTTCCCACCAAAGCAAGTTTCCGACTTAGACTTCTAACCAAGAACAAATTATAGAGGTCTGACTTATATTTTCCACCAGAGCCGACTTTATTGAAAAACAACCCAGATATCCAGAACTAGCTAAGAACGTAAAAGTGTTACAATCCACATTTTTTTTCTTCGGGCTGGGAGAGAAAGAGAGAGATGCACTCCTGTAACTCAACAAACCGACATAAAATTAATCGCTATTCCTAACCAGTCGCTCGCCTTGAAGTTGTTGTTTGTGCTTTTTTTTTTTCTACATTTATTGTGCAGTATCACCTTGACCCGGATTCGGCTGGCACTACGGCCCGACGTTTGATTGATCTCGTCAACTTAAGATCAAATCACAACGTCGGTAGGTTGAATCGAGATCAAAGCAGTTGCTTCGGTGACCAGGCGTTGGAAGCGAGCCGAGTATGACAAGTTGGTACTGGAACCCAACAAGATTTCAACCGATGTCCCAGGGTTAGCCCGTCACAAAGGACGCCGTCACATATTGGCGTCGTGACAAAGGACCGGTGTCACAATATGAACTTATATATTAATATCATATTAATATTATATAGTAATAATATGAACTTATATAGTGATAATATAGTTATATAATATTAATATTATATAGTAATAATATTAACTTATATAGTGATAATATAGTTATATAATATTAATATTATATAGTAATAATATGAACATATATAGTGATAATATAGTAATATAATATTAATATTATATAGTAATAATATGAACTTATATAATAATATCATATTAATATTATATAGTAATAATATGAACTTATATAGTGATAATATAGTTATATAATATTTATATTATATAGTAATAATATGAACATATATAGTGATAATATAGTAATATAATATTAATATTATATAGTAATAATATCAACTTATATAGTGATAATATAGCAATATAATATTAATATCATAGTAACAATATGAACTTATATATTGAAAATATAGTAATATGATAGTAATATTATATAGTAATAATCTCGACTTATATAGTGGGAATATAGTTATATCATATTAATATAATATAGTAATAATATCAACTAATATAGTAATCTAAAATCCTCCTCTTCAAAAGAGAATAAACATTTTGAAAAAATACCGAATTGAATCGATATTTTGTAAATAGATTACAAAGGAAGCGATATAGTCAGAACAAGAGTTTCACGCTTACGCTATCCTAATAATCATAATTATATATATATATATATTACAAATATAAAATTTGAGACTAAGTTGCTTGATGTTCAGGTGTATACGTAGAATGACCACACGTGAAATAAGTGAAACTATTGCCGTATATTTCCTGTTAATCCTTTTCGGAAATGTCTAAGGTTTCCGTCAGGTATCTGTCTATATGTCTGAGGTGAGATATTATAATTACTTATATTATTTACATTATTCAAACTGTTGTCTTCATTTTCATTGCCATATTCACAACGTTTCGGCGGTTTTACGCTACGGCATTCGTCAGGTGATTGAAATTTTTCTTCAATGTCTGTCTATATCTCTGAGATGAGATATTATGATTACTTACATTATTCGGATTGTTATAATATAAATAATGTAAGAAACTTCTACGGTAAATGATATTCCTGTCAGTTTAATCGAAAGAAAACCTTGACATCTGTGTAATTGAAAAATAATACTGAATAAATATTGATTTTTAAATCAGTTGAGGGTCTGTCGAGCATCCCAGCACCAAATTACAAGAAGATTGAACAGCTTATGCATTCAGGAATAACTAACAGAACAATCGCTTCGACGAATATGAACGCCACTAGCAGGTAAGAAAAATAATATTCGAAAATATCGACTTTTCCAGAATTGTTTGCTTTCCTGGTTTTTAGTCTAAATCCACTTACAGGAACCCTACTGGATAATATGGGCTTACCCTTTCGTACTTCATATAAGAGGTGGCTTCTTAATAATCAGGGGTGGGAATCTTTTTCAATATGCAGGAAATAAAAGTGTTGTAATAAAAGGGAGGATGACAAAAGATAACATTCAAAGGATTGATTAATAAATGCTTTAATCCTAATAAGGTTGATGGGTCGTAGAATTTTCTCCCAAAATATAAACATTCCCCCATCTAGTTTTGGTAATGAAGATTGAAGTGATCCTGTCTAAATGGCGTCCTGGTGAATAAAAAGTGTTTACACAGGAACCTTTGAAGCTTTATTAACAATACTAGACAGGAAGCAATGAATGCTATTTAAAATATTGAACAGTTTGTGCCATCAAAACGGAACAGGGTTAAAATTGACTCTCATCGTTAATGGTAGAGACTTTATATTCAGCCAATGACACGCCCTCTAGCGGCGTTAATAATTCTAGTTTCAAGGTCGATCACTTTACTTAAAAAAATCGCCCCTTTGAGATTTTTTGACTAAGGAAACATTTCAATGGTTAATTCCATTTATTAAATTCAAAAGTTAAAAGTTCAAAGTCTTTCAAGAAACAAGGCTCATTCTTTTCAGAGAGATAAATTCAAAACGTTAGTTTGAAATTCTGAACAATGTTTTCTTATATTATTAAATGGGAAAGAATTTGATCCAGTTCAAGACATTACGGGATCAGCAGCATGTCTCATTATCTTATCTGAACAACACCTGTCTTCATAATGGCGTCGGCAATCTGTTCATTGTTTGGAATGTTTTATATTTTCTTTTTTAACAGCATTTTTCGTAAATTCTTTTCCCTATCTGTTGACGTAACTGGCAAATTAACAAGAAATATCTTTTTTTACAAAATTGAATATTCCCAATATGGCTAAAATAATTCCTGTCCAAATTTCTTGGATGAGGATCCTAAGAACAGAAATGGCAAACAAAAGAATCAAACCCTACCTGACAAAAAAAATAAACCCAGATTCAACATTTCTTACACCAATATCTGTGTCTTCACTTTTCAATGGTGGAAATCTATTTTCTGACCCCTTGTTCGTGTCTGAAACCTGTACGGTGCATTTATTCCAGTACAGAAACTTGAATTCCCGGGCTACAGCGCCAACAGTGAGGCATGATACTTGTAAAATCACGCCCACTTGTTACTCTTGTTACTGAAACTGCATTTATTCACTATTTATCACCGCAAGGATGACGAAACTGAAGTGCTCGATAAAATAGCTGAGAAGATCGATAATACCCCCACCGCGAGCATTCCTCGGCCAACATTCATATTTGTATCGACTTTAATATTTACTACAGAGTGTTTAGTTCACTAGAACAAAACCGATGAAAAAGGTAGATACCGCCGAGAGTTTCTATCGATTGCGAATTGACGCAGATCGTTGAAAAGCCCACTTGTGTTTCCGATACAACAAGGCATCATGGAAAACTCTATGATCCGTTCCTCACATCTTGCCTTGAAAGAAACTCTGATATAGTGTTATTTCCTCTGAACATTTAAGACTATTCACTGGGAGGGTTAATTTTGATGTCAAACCAATAGGCTTCCCTGATGTGCCGTTTCATGAGACATTCTTATCGGTACGCCCAAGCTAACTAGGGCAGCTTCAGATCTTACATAACTGAAGTTTCCATCTCAACATTCTAAAATATAGACTTTCCAAAACTGTCGCCAATTTCTTTAAAGGGAAATTTTTATATTCCATAAAAATATCCACATAAGCTAATTAAGCAGCCTTGGTTCACTCCGGAATGTCCTGTCGCCATAGCTCAACATAACAATTACTACAATATATTTCACGGGGAACAGTGTAGTAGGACCCTTGCTGAATTCAAAACTACCCACAATGATTGTAAGAGATTTATTGAAAACGTAAAGCGCAACTATGCACAAGCAATCTAAGACAAGGTTGAAATCAAACGGATACCGTGAGTTTTGGTACATATATATATATATATTCTCAATAGATTGGTGGATTTATTCATTTGCTACGGCTTACCAACCTTTTGCAGGTTATTTAAAGCCAGAAAATATTTTTAGACTGTAAGAATATATTTTTAAACAACAATGGTTTAGTCTTACTAATTAACCCATAGCCGGGAGAGAAGACTTGGATTCATGCCTTTCCCAAGGATATCTTCATGTGTGAATATAACGAAACCGACTAGAATTGAAACTCGGTTCTCCGATTTCCAATTTCGAGTCATTATCCATTATAGCAACCACACATCACTTACATCACCTGGCATTCCCAAGTGGTTACACTCCTAGGTACTGACCGTGTTAGACGTTGCTTAACTATAGTGATCGTACGGGAATCGATGTTACAACATGATGTAGCCGTAAGTGATAAAGCGTTAGTGATTACTATTATAAATTCTCCTGAAGTTATGTCATCCACGTCAGATAATTCAAAGCTCTTGCAAAGATCTTTGCTTCTAATGGAGTTAGTTGACAATGACCATCTCCTTCACTTCTACGCTCTCACGGAGCACAAAATTAGTAATATTTCTACCACAGTTCGGGGAGTCTAAAGACTTATAAAAAAAAGCCTTGACCCTGAGAAGGCTACCGGTTCAGATAAAATCCAAGTGGCTACCTTTAAGTATATTCGCATTAAGATATCCCTAATTTTAGCAAAGTTTTTCAACCGCTGCCTAAAGGCGAAATCTTTTGCAAGCATATAAAAGATATCGAGTGTATATCCTTTTTTCCAAGAATGCGATGTGCTCTCAATATAGGTCCATTAGCCTCCTCAGCGTCATCAGCAAATACTTTCAGGCTATAATCAACAAGATGTTTGTTGAACAGGTACAACCTCTTGAGCGACAAACATGACGGATTTCAATCAGCTCGGTCCGACCTTGATATCCTAACATAGAATCAGCGAAGCATTAGATGACATCCATCAAGCGTACGTTCACTTTATTAGGCATATCAAAGTTGCATAGGGTGTTGCTGAACAAGCTCTTCAGCTACGCAATCACTGGAAGATTTTTCTCGGTTATCAAGTTCTTTCTAACTTCTTTCCATAAATGCATGACCGTAGTTGATAATGGCCAGTCCCACATGTATAAGAAAAGAACTTTTGCGTATTTATCGAAGGTACGACGTTATTCTTTAACACAATGTTTTCTCTGTTACAGTCGAGCCCACACGATATTCGGTATCAACTTCAGCCAAAAGTTCAAGAATGAAAATGGACAACTCACTGAAAAAACTGCAGTTGTTAACATCGTTGATTTAGCAGGAAGGTTTGTAACCTTAAACTATTCCACAGCTGTTGAGCCAAGTCACAACAACCACATTTCATAAAACTTCTTTTGTTTCTGTTTAGATCGAGAATGATCTGATGTCGCTACGATTACGCAAATTTCTCTTCCTGTCTAATCAATATAATAATGGTCAATTTAAGTTTAAGAAAACGTGGCAGTGACACCAGAAGACATGATCCATGATGCACTATAATATAACGTAATCAGTAATTAAAAGAAAACAGAGGTTGAATTTGCAGTAATCCAGTTGAAAAGGACAATGTCGTAGCAAACGGCTCGTGACTTTAATGACGCCCCTCACCGTCTCTCGCACTTCCTGTCTCATTCGCCCCCCCCACACACACGCACTTACACACTCATACACACACTCCCATCCTTTCTTCTACTTTCTCAGTCACTTTCTTCCTCACTCAATCTTTCTACGTCTCCCTTTTATTTCTGCGAATAAATGAAACCTGGATCGTCTAAGTCTCACTCTCATTGGTTTTAATGATACCCTTTCTCTTAATGGGTAAGCTACGGTAGAAAGTTTTATTTCCCAATTTGCATTTCTTCCATTATTGGCATTATTATATCATGTTATAATAACACTTTGTTTCATAGACAGATTTGAACAGCTGAAAGAAAAGGAATGCCAAATACTTTGTTCTCAGAGATAGTTTTCTACCGCTAAATCATACACAAAATTATATATGCATATTTACACGTATCCTGCACAAAGAAAATATAGCATATTATTTTAGCCTGGGTTAAAAAAAACAACTGCTGGGTTTGACTCCTTGAAAACTGACTGACTACTTTCGGCCGTAACGTGACCAATGTGACTTCATCTCGACCAAAGGGAGATAATCCGCTTTTTGTAACCCCCACTTCTCATCTCTCATTCTCTTTCTTTCTCTGTCTGACTCTTTCTCTTTCTCTCTCTCTCTCTCTCTCTCTCTCTGTCTCTGTCTCACCCATCCACTCATTTTCTATCTTACCCTTTCTTCTGTCTCTGTCACTTTCCCCCCTACTCTTCATTTTTCAACACCTCTCTCCTTTGCGTCGATTGGCTGGTTAAGAGCGGAGTACCATTCCGAATTTAGCAGTTTCACCCATTAATGGCCGCCTGCAAACGCCGTATTAATCACAACAATTAGAATAAACGATCTCTCACTCTTTATCTCTAATTTACTCTCCATCTCTCTCCATCATTTTCTTCATAAATTCACCCCTCAACAACAAACACATTTATATATACACAAATAGAAATTCATCATCTTTTTACGGGAAACCCTGAAGTCGGTAAAATGAGATAAGTCCATTGATTTTTTATTGACTTATTGAACACACACACACACACACACACACACGCACAATCACGCACACACACACATATATATTGTTAATTTTAAGGACTGTTTTGGGGGACAAAATTGCTGGTTTTTCAGTAGTTTGCTGATAAAGAGGAATTTAAGGCAAGCAGTCTTTCTGGTAAACTGCTCAATGTCAGAGACAGAGCGTTTATCGAATTATTTTAAACTCTGTTCTGACGAGTGATTGCATCTATGTAACCACGAAACTTCGAAGTAAACATGAGTTAAGTGAAAACATTTAAAAAAAATAATATATATATATATATATATATATATATATATATATATATATATATTTACATATACTTAGTACTGCCCGTCAAAAATGTGTAAATTTCTTTTCATTTTTCGTTTCAAACTTTGGAAGTAAAATCTGATGATCCGCGGTCCTTTAAAAGGGCTGTGGTGAAATAATTTATTACATGGAACTTTAAAGTGGTCTGTTTTTATTTTATATATATATATATATATATATATATATATATATATATATATACATATATATATATATATATATATATATATATATATATATATATATATATATATATATATATATATATCCTACCACTCCAAACGTTATTTTGTAAATACCCATATTTGAGTTGACGGCCTGTTTTTTGCTTGATTTTTGTTTTGCTTTTTAAAGTTTCAACTTCATCTACCGGTCTGCACATTTGAGAGATTTAATAAATAATAGTTATACTATGAACAGGCTTGAAACCTGCATTCCCCTTTGTAGAAGAAACCACTCTGATCCGGCGTGTTTTAGATCGTACATAGGCCGGATGAGACGTTGGTTTGTCCAACATAGGGGGACGCAAGTTGGTATACTGCAGGAGAGCTGATTTTTTCTTTATTAGGTCTCTTTAACGCACAGGCCGGTAGACGTAATTCACCCTGTTAAAAACATGGCGTCTACTCAAATATAAGTATCCACAAAATAAAATATATATATTTATATAAGGTTGATGTCTGAAATAGGCAAATATTCTAAAGTTTTTGTTTATTTTGCACTCTGAACAAAAGTAATATTTTATTTATTTGTATTCAGTGAACGGGTCAGCAAAACTGGATCTTCTGGAGACCGATTTAAAGAAGGAACAATGATCAACAAATCGCTCTTAAACTTGGGAGAATGCATTGCAGCTTTGGCTAAAAATTATTCCAGTGGAACCAAAAGCCACAGTGAGTTTTTTTTTTTTCTGGGAATCGATTCGAAAATAATTCATCTTTTCTTTTATCAGAATTCATTCAAGTGAGAAAGGCAGAGACAGTAAAATGACTCATTCACGTTGAAGAAAAGCTTTCCGGGTTTTTTAAAAATCAATTCACCCCAAGCAAGGCAGAAAAGCCAATCGGACGGAAGGGTTACTGAGTTTGAGAGAATGAGAAAAAAAGAGACATTATTAATGAGGGAGAACAATAAATGAATAGGAAATACGATTGACATTGTATTTAAATTTTGGAAAATCCAAGTTAACTGAAGAGCAAGATGCTGGAAGCGAGTTCCACAGGCGAGAATTGCGAGAGAAGAACTTGCGGTTACATCTAGCCATTTCAACTTTACAATGATTAGATCTTGTTGTAAATCTAGTACTGCGCTTAAATTCATAATGTCTAAGGTACCATAGCGGAAAGATTATCATAACAATTATTATGTAAGTTTTTATACAAAAGGCACGAGATTAAGTTACATTACAACGTTGGGAAAGTGACTGAAGCCGATGCCAGGTCTGGATTAACTTCATGGCTTCTTTGTATTTTATCTGAATTTAGGTAAAAATGGCAACGGAAAAAGTGGCAGGGTAAAAATGGCAACGGTAAAAATGGCAAAAGTGGATAAATAGGTAAAAATGGCAACGGTAAAAATGGCAACGAAGGTTTACTACTGGAATTCCTGGCTGGTTGCCTCCTCCGCAGAACATATGTGCCAGAAACATATGTTTGGTCAAAGTACTGCATCAAGGGAACTGCCTCATCGGGACATTTTGCCTTGAGTAATTGCATTCCTGCTGGGACATCTTCTACAGGTACAAATGCCAATGAGTCGATCACAAAATTGACGAAAGTCCTCACTCTCTTTGTAAAGACTAGTAAGGCCAAGGTTCTGTATTTTTCTCCAAGTACTCTGAGTTAAGTGGCAGAAACAACCTTGTGTGCGTGTTTCCCGTCCTAAAGCATTGTTAATGGCTTGGATGGTCGCCTGTTCAAAGTCTACAATTACGGTTGTTGGATCTGGATAAATTTAAAAAAAATGTTTTTAATACTAGGAGCGCGAACTTAGTCCCTATTTAAAACAAGAGGAGAGGGAGCCTAGCCCCCCCCCCCCACAAGAGTAAATATCTATTTAAAAATATTTATTTTAAAATATTGAGTGGGGGCTCTATTTTAAACTAGAGGGATAGGAGCTTAGACCCATCCTTCTCGAACGGTCATAATTTTCTGTTGTCGAATTGCCATTTTTTTCTATTTATCCACTTTTGCCATTTTTACCGCTGACATTTTTACCGAGTACCATTTTATCTAGAATCGCTAAAGACATAGCATAAGAACCAGACCGGATGTGACAGCACTATACAATACATGGATAAATGTGTTAGACAGATTCTGGCGAGAAAAATTGTCTAACACGGCACAGCAAACCAATTTTGTTTGCAGCGAAGAAAGAAATTGGTTCAATAAAATCTTTCCACTTCATCTCATCGGAAAACGTTAGCCCAGAAAGCTAATTAGAAGAATTACATAAAGTTTACTTATAGACATTTGCTGAAACTTTTTTAATGTACCGTGTCCTTTCAGGACGTAAGCGATTATAGCTTAGTACCTGTCTATATTTCTGAGATGAGGTATTATGTACACTATATACATTATTCGGACTATTGTCCTCATCTTTGTCGCCATATTTATTACAACGTTTCGGCCTTTCAGTACCTGTCTATATTTCTGAGATGAGGTATTATGTACACTATTTACATTATTCGGACTATTGTCCTCATCTTTGTTGCCATATTTATCACAACGTTTAGATCTTTCAGTATCTGTCTATATTTCTGAGATGAGGTATTATGTACACTATTTACATTATTCGGACTATTGTCCTCATCTTTGTTGCCATATTTATCACAACGTTTCGGCCTTTCAGTATCTGTCTATATTTCTGAGATGAGGTATTATGTACACTATTTATATTATTCGGACTATTGTCCTCATCTTTGTCGCCATATTTATCACAACGTTTAGGTCTTTCAGTATCTGTCTATATTTCTGAGATGAGGTATTATGTACACTATTTATATTATTCGGACTATTGTCCTCATCTTTGTCGCCATATTTATCACAACGTTTAGGTCTTTCAGTATCTGTCTATATTTCTGAGATGAGGTATTATGTACACTATTTACATTATTCGGACTATTGTCCTCATCTTTGTTGCCATATTTATCACAACGTTTCGGCCTTTCAGTATCTGTCTATATTTCTGAGATGAGGTATTATGTGCACTATTTACATTATTCGGACTATTGTCCTCATCTTTGTTGCCATATTTATTACAACGTTTCGGCCTTTCATTATCTGTCTATATTTCTGAGATGAGGTATTATGTACACTATTTATATTATTCGAACTATTGTCCTCATCTTTGTCGCCATATTTATCACAATGTTTAGGTCTTTCAGTATCTGTCTATATTTCTGAGATGAGGTATTATGTACACTATTTACATTATTCGGACTATTGTCCTCATCTTTGTTGCCATATTTATCACAACGTTTCGGCCTTTCAGTATCTGTCTATATTTCTGAGATGAGGTATTATGTGCACTATTTACATTATTCGGACCATTGTCCTCATCTTTGTTGCTATATTTATCACAACGTTTCGGCCGTTGTACGCTCCGGCCTTCTTCAGGTGGTTGGAATGTCGAAATGAACCCTTTATTTCGCTCACTGGGGTAGACTGTTCTAGTTCCACGTGCCATGTATAATGGATGTCAATTATCAGTTATCTCTTATTAATTCCCCTCTCTAAGCTCTACACTGCCAGGTATTGAACTCACAACTCTTTGGGTCCTGTCACTGGATCTACCAACGTCACTGGTAAAAAATGGTTGCTGAAGACATTAGGTTTACAATACCCAGTAATTCATACACAGATGTCCTCAAGGACACATGGGACAGCAGATAAAGGCGTTATCATTTTTTTTTATTTCGATATTTCTTAATAAATGTAAATTTCTGTATCTAATTAAATCGTCCATTTTTTTTAACAAAAACCAGAAATTTCTTTTTAATACCTTCAAAATAAACATGGAAAAAATAAAAATATTCAAAGAATTTTAAGAGGGAATTAATCAAATCTATTTATCTATTCATAACTGTCCGTTTCTTAACACTACTGTAATTATTTAGATAACGTAATACTTGACGCGGGAGAGACACGTTGGAGTAATGGATAGCCGCTCGGATTGAGGAATTCCAGTCGAATCCATTACATTCACTTACGTGCTAATACCCTTGGGGACGATAAGAATCCTCTTCTTATCCCTCACTAGCTGTGGGTAAATAGCAGGATAGATGGCAACTTATTGCGTGAAAAAAATCTGCCTCATCCGTCATGTATCGAAAGTACATGATCGCCTAAGCGTTTTCAGAAACATCTCTATAAATCTAGAAACATACACACAACCCATACACCCAATTAAAAAGCAAAAATAAAATCAGCCTTGATAATGGCTAAAAGTATATCTGAAAGTACTCAGAATTGCAGGACATTTGGGCAGTTTCTACACTCTGTCTTCAGAAAATAAAACACTTGTTTGAACACAAGAAAAATTAAATAAAAAGCTTAATCACAGTAACGTATATTGCCTTTAATGAAACATGTATTAATGAAGGGTTGCTGCCTAAATACAGAATATATATATATATATATATATATATATGGAGAGAGAGAGAGAGAGAGAGAGAGAGAGAGAGAGAGAGAGAGCCAGCGCATATTATCCTCGATCCTTCCAACCATGTGGGGAGCCTGATTAGGGGCCCAGGTCACTGCTTTATGATCCTCACTATCTTATTAACATTTGCTTTTTCTACTTATGTTTATATATGTTAAAAATTAAACTAAGATAAACTGACTATTAAAGGACAAAAAAGTTTCACAGATTTTGATGTCATTTTGTTGTCTTTTTTTGTTCAAATTCCTGAATTTGTTTTTTTCATGCCAATTCTAAAAAAACTAATTCTAACTGACTGAATACTTAACAAACTGATTAGTTACTGATTTTTAAATTTTAGAAGATTTTTTTTAATTAATCGGTAACTATTAAAAGTCAATTTTCAATGACAATGGTTAAACTGAAGAATGTTTTACCTCACTATTCGACTATTATGCACTAATCGAACAATGGTATAAAAATGTTAGCGCACTAATTAAAAACGCATTAATTGAAACGATTCCTCTCCATTTATGTATTCATAGCCATGTGTTTTAAAGTGTAATTCGATTAATTTTCGCATATGTAATCTAAAGTGTCTCCTTTTTATTCCCAGTTCCATTCAGAAACTCTGTCCTCACGCAGTTGTTGCAAAGCGCTCTGGGAGGAAACAGCAAAACAATTATGGTAAGAGATTTAAGTTATTTGATGATCATGATTTCGGTAATCTGTGAGTAAATCATTTATTCAGTTTTAACTGCCATCAAGACATGAGCTACCATTGCTTTCCACAACTTTACAGCACGCTTTCTTCCTTTTCCGCCATCTATCCACACAAACTCTTTAAGTGGGTTACTCAGTTTCCCTTACTTCTCCTGCTTTCAATATACCCTTTAAGTGTTAAATTCTCTCAGTCCCGTTTTCTCACTATATGTCCCAGAAATTTTAGCAGTTTCTTTCTGATTGTTAGTATACGTTTTGTTGTTGATTCTATTTACCTTGATAGCACACCTACCCGGCTTTTTGATTAGGAGTATCGGTTTATCTCTTGTTTTCTATTTAGGATTGGGTTTCCATTTCCTTCTAAAGTCTACATTAACTCTATACTTCTGACGTCTCCACTGAACTTTATTTACTATTTATTTACCTTTTTTTTCAATAGGAGTAGATAGGTTTTCCTATCACCCGGTTCACACTCCTCTCCGGTCTTTCTAACAGGAGTACGGGTTTATCCCTAGTTTTCTGTTTAGGATTGGGTTTCCATTTCCTTCTAAAATCTACATCAACTCTATACTTCTGACGTCTCCATTGAACTTTATTTACACTCTATTTACTTTTTTTTTCAATAGGAGTAGATAGGTTCGCCTATCACCCGGTTCACACTCCTCCCCGGTCTTTCTAACAGGAGTAGAGGTTTATCCCTTGTTTCCTGCTTAGGGTTGGGTTTTCCGTTCCTGCTAAAGATCTTTCATTTTCTTTCATTTCCATTAGCCCCCTTACGTCTTAGTGGCATTATCGCTCATTATAGTTTAGCGTGCTTTACCGATTGAGCCACAAAGGATCGTTTCGGTTAGCAAGGTCGATTTTACTGCCTTTAAACTACAATTCTCCATGATTTTCTCACGTACATTCATATCTGCTCGATGTAAACAAATGACGTCACACATTATGAAATGGACAAAGTCCAACAATTATTTTAAGACATTTTTTATGTTTATACGTTCTTTTTATATAATGGAGAATTGTAATTTACAAACAGTAAAATCGACCTTGCTAACCGAAATAATCCGCTGTGGCTCAATCGACAAAAGCACGTCAGGCTAATGGCGCTTCCATATAGGATACAGGTTCAATTCCTGTCGGAGGACGAATATTTTCTATGAAAGTTTCTCTGGCATTCAGACCAATAAATGTTGTTTAATACTGTTTATTATAAGCAGTGCATTTACTTAAATATTTGTATCTATAAAAAGAACGTATAAACATAAAAATTTCTTAATATATAAAACTATGTAAAAAAAAAATGGTTACCAGTGATGAAAGCTAATTGAAACAGATCCATGTCCTTCTCACTCATTGGAGGAATCCTTCTTTGACTGACGATGTCTTTAGGTGTACAGCCATACGCAACATGTTTGGCAAATTACGGGTTGGTGAAGATATTTAGTTCATAGGTGAACGTTTTGACCTTCTCCTAGAAGTATCCAAATGTAAACAAATGACATCACATATAATGAAATGAAAAATGTCCGACAATTATTTTTAAGACATTTTTATGTTTATACATTCTTTTTATAGATACAAATATTTAAGTAAATGCTCTGTTTATAATAAACAGTATTAATAACATTTACCGGCTTGTATGTCCGAGAAATTTTCATAGAAAAGACACAATAGCCTAACCTGCCTTAACCGCTTGGATCACAGAGGATCGTTTGGTTAATGAGGTCGATTTTATTGCTTTTAAACTACAATCTTCCAGTAAAATCGACCTCGCCAACCAAACTATCCTACATGCTTCGACTTTTATGATTGCCTTGTTCAGACTTGTCAACTGTTTTATTTTGTATACTATAACTTTCTGAGCCTAGGAATTAATTTGAGATAAAAAGTGAAAAGAATGTAAGTATTTAGTCCATGAGTCAACATATATGTTTTTATATCGTATAAACAATACAATTTATGTCCGGAAATGGTATCCCAGCTAATTTGTTTAAGATTTACTTCTCGTCTGTGAAAGAGGTTAACAATGTTCCCTGTTTTCAAGAATGCAGATCAGCATTTGTCTCCATCGCAATATCAGCTTTCTTGGTGTTATTGGTAATCTCTTCAAGTCTGCTATCAACAAGGTGGTAGTTGATCAACGAACCAAAAATAATACTCTGGGTGACATTTAGTATAAGTTCTATTCCTGTAGGTCAGCGTTTACCAACCTTTTCTCAACCAACGCCCTGTTTGGGCACAAACTTTTTGCCAACGCCTCGTTGTCAAATTTAATATTATACTGAATTCATCTTGCATGGCAAGATAACACTTAGGTATTAGTGCAAAAATAATGTTGATAGTGTTTTCATTTCTATTAGAAATGCCAGTGATTAAAATCCTTAAAAACTTGAAAGTTTATCTCAATGTTTTCAATACGATGGTTGACTTTGGTGCTTCTTGGCTAAGGCTCTTCCTCTAGGTTCATTTGATAGCTTATCTCAATGTTTTCAATGTTATGGTTGACTTTGGTGCTTCCTGGCTAAGGCTCTTACTCTAGGTTCATTTGATAGCTTATCTCAATGTTTTCATTTCGATGGTTGACTTTGGTGCTTCTTGCTTAAGGCTCTTTCTCTAGGTTCATTTGATAGTTTATATCAATGTTTTCAATGTTATGGTTGACTTTGGTGCTTCCTGGCTAAGGATCTTACTCTAGGTTCATTTGATAGCTTATCTCAATGTCTCCAGTGCGACGTTGACTTTGGTGCTTCCTGGCTAAGGGTCTTACTCTAGGTTCATTTGATAGCTTATCTCAATGTTTTCAGTGCGACGGTTGACTTTGGTGCTTACTGGCTACGGCTCTTACTCTAGGTTCATTTGATAGCTTATCTCAATGTTTTCAATGCAATGGTTGACTTTGGTGCTTCCTGGCTAAGGCTCTTACTCTAGGTTCATTTGATAGCTTATCTCAATGTTTTCATTTCGATGGTTGACCTTGGTGCTTCTTGCTTAAGGCTCTTTCTCTAGGTTCATTTGATAGCTTATATCAATGTTTTCAATGTTATGGTTGACTTTGGTGCTTCCTGGCTAAGGCTCTTACTCTAGGTTCATTTGATAGCTTATCTCAATGTTTTTAATGTGATGGTTGACTTTGGTGCTTCCTGACTAAGGCTCTTACTCTAGGTCCATTTGATAGCTTATCTCAATGTTTCCAGTGCGACGTTGACTTTGGTGCTTCCTGACTAAGGCTCTTACTCTAGGTTCATTTGATAGCTTATCTCAATGTTTTCAGTGCGACGGTTGACTTTGGTGCTTACTAGCTACGGCTCTTACTCTAGGTCCATTTGATAGCTTATCTCAATGTTTCCAGTGCGACGTCGACTTTGGTGCTTCCTGGCTAAGGCTCTTACTCTAGGTTCATTTGATAGCTTATCTCAATGTTTTCATTTCGATGGTTGACTTTGGTGCTTACTGGCTCAGGTGCTTACTCTAGCTTTCTTGCTCCTTGGATTAATCGTACATCACCTTGTTTTGTACTTTACCCGCGGTTTCTTTGTTTAGTAAGAAGCCGTGTAACTGCGTTGAAACCACATTCAGCCATATAGGATGTTGGAAAAGCAATGAAGAAATATTTGATATCTTCCCACAGCACTTTCAGAAATTTCCTTTTGTAGCTAATATTGAATAATTTTTGAAAATCTGAAAAAATGGATACATTCCCACAGCCACCTGAGTATGTTCCCTACCTACAAATGAAATAAAAATATCCCAGTGCCTCCTTTCGACATAACAGAACCCACAAGGGGCCGCTATCGCCCACTTTGGGAAACGCTGCTCTAGATCAAGCGCAGATATTTTATCTGTCATCATCCACAGAATCAGGTGCTTGATGGTAGATTTATCTCAAAGGCTTCTGACAAGTTGTAGCATAGGGGTGGGTTCTACACAAACTCTCCAGTTATGACGCTAATGAGAGTATCTACGGAATTATCGTGTCTTTTCTCTCAGCTAGGTCCATGAGGGTTGTTGCAAATGTCCAATCTTCTAAGATTCACGAAATCAATACAAAACATCCCCAAGGCTCTCTCCTAAGTTCTACTCTCTTTATGCCTTTTTTTCTTAACTGTCTACCAAGGAACGTTCTCAAAACAATAGTCAGCATTTAGAGTACGCCACTGATGTACTTCTAAAATCCAAGGTGATCAGAGCCTTACAGCTGATCTCTCTTGTAACATAGCTGCAAGAGCTCAATAGAGAAATAACGTGGTTGTTACTTTCAATACCCCAAATACCTCAATACCTCCAAGTTCGTAATGCTTCCTCACTACCGTTCAAACCCCAGGTTTTCTTCAGTCAGGATTAGCCATTGCATCCCCAATGAGGCTTCGTTCTTTGAACGTCTGTTCGGTTTCCGAAATCATTTATAGAATTCATTGCTAAAGAAACTGGGAAATGGTCGGTTTATTCAATTTTTCCTGGAAGTACCTGAATCCTTCTGCAACGTTTCAAGTTTACAAGAATCAGATTAGACCAAAAGTGAAGTACTGCTGCCACATCTGAACTGGGGCATCTCGACTTCAGTCACTTCCCCACCGACCTGACGTGGCTACTCTGCTCTGATAAGCCCCCCCCCGGTTCCCCAACTACATCAATTTAAGCTTACTACTAAATTGACAACTTAGTCGCACTGTTTTCTGTTTGGCTAGCTAGATGCAACCGTTTGTTTTACCTTAACACTTTCTTTTCTCGCACTTCCCACCTGCGGAACTCCTTTCCGATTTCTTGCTTCCCTGATAACTACAATCTTCGAAAATTCTTTAACCCTGCTTCATTTTTTGGCACTTCCTCAATCCATGACATTCCCAGTCTTCTCGTTTTCTTTCGCGTTCACTCTGTGGAAATGATATTTTGAAAAAATGCTAATCACTCTTTCGAGCCTTGAAGGAATTCAAAATTGCCTTGTGTTGGATGGCTTATTTTCCACTCTACAACCTCTTTCCCACAGATGCAATGTTGAATGCCTGCCACTGTTCTATCGTTATTTCCATTGCAAATTAACTCCATTCTCTACTTCCATCAGTTCAAACCTTTACTTAAAGAACACGTCATGCTACTTCCAGAAACTTGAATAACACTTATTATTCGGTATTTCAAATGTAACACGAAATATCCACTCAGACAGCTTATTCTCAAGAATAGACATCTTATTGAGTAGACACGTGGTGTTTCCTTAATCAATGTCATTCTAATCTCTTCAAGTGAAGAATTAGTCGTTATCTATCCTCCTTATCCTCCTCATCGCCACTTCCTATCACGCAATCTTCCATTCATATCACGTACCCCATTCTTTGATTTTAACAGGAATTCTTTACCTTATCTCGAGCTTTGTATGGGGTGAAATTTAGTAAAAAAGATATCCACTTATTTTTATTTAATTATTTATTTATTTGCTGACTAAGTTTCGAACTGAATGGCTACACACTTGAGTTTCAAACAGACAGTTAATTGGAAAAATGGGTGGCTAGATTTTTTAAATTAATCTTTTTATAATTTTCAGTAAGGAAACGTTCCATCCTAAAATGCTCGCTGTCCAATTTAAGGAGTGAAAGGAAGTTTCCGGAGTATCTACTAAATGGAGAACTTGGAACTAAAATGGATTTTGCTCCAAAACGAATATTCGTCCCTCTACGTCTATTTGAAACTCAGGAAATCAGCCATAATCACTAATAACTATTATAATTAAATAAATGAAATTACAAAGTGGCATTGCATTTAATTATGTTTTTTTCTTATTATTGAAAGATTGCTGCTATCAGTCCTGCAGATTGTAATTACGAAGAATCTTTGTCAACCCTAAGATATGGTAAGTTATTTTTGACTCCATTTCTAATTTCCTACAATGGGTAAGTCGTTGATTTGGGATGCGACCTGTGCGGATACATTTTCGGCCGGTAATTTGATCAGGTCCGCGCTTGAGCCGGGGTCCGTCGCCCGGGACGCAGAAATAAAAAAAATAGTTAAATATTCTTCTCTTGCTGATAGATTATTTTTTTTTTACTCCTGTGGCAGTGGAGACTTCAGGGGTTATTGGCCCTCGTTTTATGGCGTTCCTTCGGAGGATTGGCGCGATTGCGTCTCGATTAAGGGACGAGCCTCGCGAAACGGAGTGGCTCTTGCAGCGTGTCTCATTGGCGATGGTCCGAGGTAATGCTTTCTCCATCATTGCGGCTGGCAGAGGATAGCAAAAAAATTGTTTATAGTTACGTTGTTCTGGAATTGTCATCAATGGTCAACTGAACTTGCTTTGTTTCAATAAATTTTCTTCCATTCGTTTTATTTTCTACAATCAGTTGGAATTTGATTTCCAGTTCAGTTGCTCTCAGGTTGGCATATTTGAAGTTGCTAAAGCTTTGATTTTTTTAAAAATTTCAGCCGATCGAGCAAAACAAATTAAAACCACAGCAAAAGTAAATGAAAATGATACGGCGACTCTGATCCGTCAGTTACGGGAAGAAAATGAAAAATACAAGAAACAGATGGAGAAAGAAGGTAAAAATTGCTTTTCAATAACAAATATTTTACAATAGAAAGGAACCAAATTCTTCTCAAGATCGTTCAATCATTGACATATTTTCTACTGTATTTTTTCTTTATAATAAATATAATCCGATCTCGTGTTTCTGAAGCTAAAATCAGGAAATAAAAACCCCGTAAATTGACCCCCCATAGTACAGCTATTTCTATGTAATCTTTTGTTGTACCACATTATCCATTAAAATCTCAATAACGTAAATATATTTCACTTGTGGCAGACTTCACCACATTATGGAGGACTTCACCACATTAATTTAACTTTAGATTAGGAAACAAACTGACGTGAAAAAGGATAAGCAAAAGACACCATTACGCATAAAATATGTATTTAACAAGATGTACAACGATATTAAAGAAAGCATGCCAAAGTAAGAAAAGATTGAATAAAACAAGAGTTGTCTCTAACTATTATTTGTATTTCAAAGTCCACTGAAAGAAAGTTTGTGAGAGTTTCTTGTAATAATTGTTCTCAGCGGATTTGCTGTGTAAGAAAAGATTATGTGAGTGTAAGGAATGTTCAGCATGTGAGTGCTGGTGTGAGTGAGAACGTTAGCGCATGGTTTCAACTGTCGTGGATTCGTTTGGTAGCTGAATTCTCACTAATTAGCTAAGAAAAAAGTCTTGCTTATATAGGTGACCATAGGCTCCAAACCGCTGCGCGGGAAGAGGTGTTCTTCACGTGCAGACGATCTGATTGGTTGGCATTGACCAATCAGCGAGCGAGTTTTGGGGAGACTTAAGAAAGCTTCTGGGATCCGTTTCTTCCAAAAGTGCACAAAATTGACTACATAAAAATAGAGCGATTACAAAATTGTCGCATTGCTGCGATTTGTAAATTGTCTATAACAACGTAGTGGTGATTTATTAACCAATGAATGCTTGTCGTTGTATTTGATTTGTATTTGTGTATGTGCATATGTGTGCGCGATATAGATCGGTACACACTAAAATATTTCATTTTTCACTATATTAAAAAATAGAAGTGAACCGGATGTTTAACCATTGCATGTTTCTTCACCTAATTTCCGTTCCAAAATTTATTTTTGAATTTTGTGGGGAAAAGGGCTTTGTTGTAACATTAATATCATCAAAACATGACATATTGTGTATTCTTTTCATTCATTTTTTAATCAATTTCGGTGAATTTCCTGTCTTTGAGACAAAAGAGGTTCAATTGCGCTGATTCCCGAAGATTAAATATGGTCGACATATCAAATTCATTTCGTAAACAATTGTTATCAACACCTGTCGAGTTTGTGTTCTATTATCTAGTATATTTGAAATCTTGCTGCTTAAAATAAGAGGTTTCTTAAGCCTAGTAAAAATTCCTGAAAACGTCTACTTGTGTATAATACGTAGCCCCATTTTGCCTTTAATTCTTGTTCAAAATTTCGTGTATTATACAAAAGTAAATACGGTAAGTTATTCCAGGTTCTGTTAGATTGGAAAGAAAGTCATGTCGCATTTGAAGATGAAAAAATGTTTCTTTATTAATGATCTATAGATTGAACCAAAATAATAGTTTCCCTCATAATCGATAACATAATCCAATCTATCTGACAAACTGTTGGTTCCTTCGCGTTGAATTCTTCAGGTCTTAATGCAAAGAAACACTGAATATCAATTTAACCCCAGTGGATGAGGCAACCTTTCATATAATATTTTCCGGGATGACACAGTCAATACGCGTTCTTGTGTGACTGTGTTGTCGTGCAAATCTATATAAATAAGTCGAAAACGATTAACATTTGAATCTGCCGGGCGCTATTACGAACGGGGAAACGACTATTCCGAAGCGAATATTTATTGCGTTTCTGATTGGTTAATAAAGGAATAGGCTAAGGGAGATAACAAAGTTTGTATTTACTCAATACATCACATCTCCCCTCTTGAATAAGTATTACTAATTAACTTTATGTGATTTAATTTTTG
>OZ038500.1:100721666-100744166 GCA_964036315.1 Acanthosepion esculentum
CTTTATCATTTTTCTTTTAGAATGAAATGATTAATAAAGATTAAAAAAAAACTGTTAAATGTTTGGTTCACGCATATCTGTTAAATTCAATTATCACTCAGTGTTGTTGTAGTCAGCTGGGCAATAAAATGTACTATGGAGACACTGAAAAGAATTTCAGCCTCGTTTTCAATGACATTATGTAAATATTTCATTACTTTGGGTATTAATCTTATTTCAGTATTATGGAAAAACATGCTATTATTGATACAGTTAAGGAGACTGTCACGTTAACGCCGGTGGCTGATAATGCTCGTATACTATTGAACGGTAAACAAGTGACACAAACTGTGGATCTCCATCACAATGATAGGTAAGCACTTTGTTCTTTTATTGTCTGTTTTTTTTTTTGTTTATCTGTAAACACTAATACCGTCCCCACCCTAGTCCTATAACCATTTTTCCTCTATGTTCAACATCTCACTGCCCTTTCACCCACCACCAATCACAATTTTTAAATATAAGCTTATTTTTACAAAAAGTTTCGCACAGCGAGAAATCAAACAGGGAACGGATTTTTTCTAACAATTCCACAAACAAGCAGAACACTTTCCAGCCTCAAGAAATACTGTTGGATAGTCTCCACTGTCACTCTGTTTATTTCACGTATCTGCTGTTGAAGAACACAGGCGTGTTCGAAAATTCCGAACTTGGAACCTTAATATTCGTGCTTCATTTTTGTCACGTGGTTAATATTAATATTTATCGTACTGATTACATCGGTACCCGTTCGTTTGACTTTTTTATTGATCAACTTATCACTCTATTTTATGAACTATTGGGTGCACACGTGCACTCATTTTTCTAATTATATATATATATATATATATATATATATAAAGACATTTATAATATGTTTAACGTTTTTATAGATACAAGTATTTAAGCAAACGCTCTGTTTTCTATGAAAGTTTCTCGGACATTCAGGCCGGTAAATGTTATTTAATACTGTTTATTATAAAACAGAGCATTTGCTTAAATACTTGTATCTATAAAAAGAACGTTAAACATAATATAAATGTCTTTAAATAAATTGTCGGACTATGTCCAATTCAAAAATATATGACGTCATTTGTTTACATTTGATACGCTAGAGCAGATATGAATAGAAGAGATTCATGGAAGATTTAAGTTTAAAGATAGTAAAATCGACCTTGCTAACCAGTCGCTTCTTCGTGGCCGAACGGTTAAGGCACATCACGCGAAATGATGGTTCCGTATAGGATACAGGTTCGATTCCTGTCGGAGAGCGAAAATTTTCTATGAATTTCTCGGACATTCAGGCCGGTAAATGTTATTTAATACTGTTTATTATAAAACAGAGCATTTGCTTAAATACTTGTATCTATAAAAAGAACGTTAAACATAATATGAATGTCTTTAAATAAATTATAAGATTATGTCCAATTCTAAAATATATGACGTCATTTGTTTACATTTGATACGCTAGAGCAGATATGAATAGAAGAGATTCATGGAAGATTTAAGTTTAAAGATAGTAAAATCGACCTTGCTAACCAGACGCTGCTCTGTGGCCGAACGGTTAAGGCACATCACGCGAAATGATGGTTCCGTATAGGATACAGGTTCGTTTCCTGTCTGAGAACGAAAATTTTCTATGAAAATTTCTCGGACATTCATGTCTTTAAATAAATTGTCGGACTATGTCCAATTCAAAAAAATATATATTATAAAGTAATTGATTTAAAATATTTTTTCGCTACACAATGATAACCATGTTTCAAAAATGGAATCTAAATCCTTCGAATTTAATTTTGTTATTAAATTGAAGACATTAGTTCCATTTCCTCGTCAAGTGAATTTTGGAGTAACTTATTTTTTTAAATTTACAGTTTTAAAGCCACGGCAAAGAAAACTCAAATTATGAATCTTTGTACACAGTTATTCATATATATTCTATTTCCTTTTGTCAAATATTTGTTTCTAGGCTTTTGTTCGGAACGACACAATATTTTGTGTATGTTAACCCGAACGAAAGAGATAGATCCGGGCAATCGTACCCTGCAGTGTCTTTCGAAATGGCGCAAGAAGAAATTGGAAAACAATCTGGATTCGATGAGATTGGCTCAGGTAGGATTTCTGTCACTGATCCTCGTGGTTTTTATTTTTGCTTTTCAAACACTTTCACCCTCTTTAAAATTCGAGTCTCTTTGCAAAATTCAAAAAAGGGTCTGGGATGTAATCGATCATGACCTGGCATCTCGACTTCACTCACTTTCTCACCATTATAACATGACTTCCCTCTCTCTTTTCTACAAATATTTCCATGGAAACTGCTCTGGTGAGCATTCCTCATAGGTGCCTCGAATGCATCAATTTGAGCGCACTACTAGGTTGGCAAGTAGGTCTCACCGTTTTACTGTTGAATCAAATAGATGTTCTAGCCGAATAGTTTCTTTTCCCACAATTCTCACCGGTGAAAATTTCTTCCGGTTTCTTCGATTCCACCAACAATCTTCCTTAAAACTGTTTTTTATAGTCCTTTCTCCTCACTTCTCCTTAAAAAAGTCTTCCGTTCTACTTCACTCTCAGTAACTCCCTTGCTTTCTTGTAGCTTTATCGCCTTGCTTGGGGTGAAATGATGAAAACAAAGACGTCATTTTAAAACGTGTATAATTTTTTTAATACGTATTCTATACTCGTTTGCTGCGTTACCCAAGTTTATGAATCCGTACTAAACATGACGCCGACATTAGAATTTGAAATGCAACATTCCCAATAATGCCAGGATGTAGATAACAAGACTTGACTACCATAGTGACCTTTGATTTTTGACTAAAATGGCTGAATGTACGCGAACAAGATGAGAAGAAATAAATGAACAACCTATTTAAGTGAATTATTTCTGCATGTATACACACACACACACACACACACACACACACATATATATATATATATATATATATATATATATATATATATATATATATATATATATTGTGTGTGTATTTAGGCAGCATTTTTTCATTCATACATGTTTCATTAAATAATATAGATAATTGTCATCTTCGATAATGGCTTATGTAAGCCGAAAGCTTAGATTGGATTAAAAAATATGTATCAATATTGTGATTTTCTTTCATCGTTTAATGATAATGTTATTAAGCTTATCAGACGATATGAAAAGAACTTACATAAAATATATAGACAACACTTATCTATATTATTTAATGAAACATGTATGAATATATATATATATGTGTGTGTGTGTGTGTGTGTGTGTGTGTGTGTGTGTGTGAGTGTATTTAGTCATCAAATCCTCTTTTAGGTATATCTGATTGAATAAATTACAAACGTTATGTCTGCCTATTTTGATCAGAATCCTTTCATATTCACGAATATTTTTCGTATATTACGGTTAAATGTGGAAAATGCACTGTAACAGATATAAAGTATATGAGAAATAAAATTTATTCTCACTGTTTACACAGAATTAGATCAATTTATTGCTTTATAAATGTAAACTCATTTAATTAATTAGTTGAGATAATTAATTTAATTTAATTCATTGCTCAGTTTATTTATTCACCAATTTGATCCCGTTGACGAGCCTTTAACTGAATCCTATATCGACCTCTTGACCGGTTAATTTGTTGATAGAAAAATAGACAGATACAATTTATTGGGCACATAATTGGGAAAGAAGGCTTAGATAATTTGACACTCACAGGACACAGTGAATGCAGTGGGGAAGAACGCATAACCTACCTACGACACCGTGTAACAATTGGTTGAGAGAACAGAGATTGGGAGAAATAGCAAAAAAGAGCAGCAAAGTGATTGGAAAACAGTGAAGTGTCATGATTACCTACACCTTGAAGGGAGACGCTAGATAGAAGAAAAAGAAGAAGTACCTTATTTCTTGATGGTTGTTTAACGGAGATGATTTGATTTCAGATGATACGCTCTTAAGAGAAGATTTATTGGAAATCTTGCCTGCCGTCGACGAGGTGAATGCGATAAGCGAAGAACTCCAGAGCAAGAAAAAGTTTTCCATAAAGATCTTGCATCCGATGTCCTGCGGGGATGTGGATAACCAAAGCCAAGTGAGTTTTTTTTTTATCATTTATTTTGTTCCGCCATTGTGACATTTTGTTCCGCTAC
This sequence comes from Acanthosepion esculentum, assembly GCA_964036315.1. Taxonomy (NCBI): domain Eukaryota; kingdom Metazoa; phylum Mollusca; class Cephalopoda; order Sepiida; family Sepiidae; genus Acanthosepion; species Acanthosepion esculentum. The sequence goes on from OZ038500.1 coordinate 100,725,834, forward strand.
TGTGGATTAGTATTCTAATATTACAGATTTAAAATGGCATGTCACGGTTTAATTACTTTTCGTATACTTTTTATTTGAAGATGTTTTAAACGTTTGCAGTATATTTCAGTTAAAGTTATTTAAGTTCGCTATATTTAAGTTAAAAATAAGTCATATTTGTTGTAATTTAGATTAAATAAACGTTGAATAAGCTAATTTTTCTTCAGAAAAGTACATATTATTTTTTAAGGATTTTTTTAAAAAAGAGAATTATTTTGTGTTGACATATCAGTCAGTATAAAGGAATTTATAGGTTTTACTGATAACGAGATAAACAATTTCAATCAATCTATGTTCCATTTGAAATAAACAAAGTATTTTGCTTATTGCCAATATTAAATATAATCTATCAGGTTCGAATTTAAAATAAAATTTATACCTCAAGAAAGATTTTTTTTAAATGCATTTGTTATCGCTTTTCTTTTAGGCCGCTACTTTAAGTAATAACCTACTAATCTAATATGTAACTGTTTTAAATAAGTAAGAACCTTAAATGAATCTCTATAGAAAGTCAATAAAGTCAATGAATTCTTGTACGAAATTGCAATATATTTGTTAAGGAAATTTTCCAATAAACGTTAATGGCAAATTATTTCAGTTTTTTTCTCCATTACATAAATAAATAAATAAGAGCTTAGAAAAAATGTTCAATTTATTATTTCAGGTCCATGTGAGAGTTCTTGATCTAGAGAGCGGGGTTCAATGGTTCTGGAACCGTCAGAAATTTTTTAATCGAAAATATATCATGCAAGAAATTTACCAAAATTTTGTTAATGGAGAAGACTGGAAAGTTCCTCAGGTGAGTAACTTATACGAATTCTTCGAGAAAACAAACTCTTTTCAGGTTTTATATATATATATATATATATATATATATATATATATATATATATATATATATATATATATATAATTTTCTCATACGGACGAAAACAACTAGCTCACTACAAAGATACATTCTTGTTTCTATGCGGCTGCATCTCTACAGAGGAAAATCAAAAATGCTTATCCGTAAATCGGATAAGCATATATATATATATGTAAAATGAGTATGTATATAAATATAAAATATTTTATAATGATATATATATATATATATATATATATATATATATATATATATATATATATATATGCAATTTTTACATATATTATTTATTTTATATGCGCGGTACTTATTGGAAAGCACTCAATATCAGTGATAGAGCTAACATATTTAGTTGGACTGATGTGAGTTTGTGACCGTGAATATATATATATATATATATAAGTGTGTGTGTGTGTGTGTGTGTGTGTGTGTGTGTGTGTGTGTGTGTGTGTGTAATCACTTATATGGATATGAGTTTGTAACCCTAGGTTTCATGCTTTTGTAATCATTATACAAACTGATTTATTTTTTAAAAATTGAATCTATTTGTTTGTTTCTGTTTGATTATGTTTGGTGGTGGTGGTGGTGGTGGTGGTGGTGGATTTGGTGGTGGTGGTGGTGGTGGTATTTGGTAGGCGGGAAATTCTCCTCTGTGTCCATTTTGGGATGACACTCATACGCACGCAGACATACATACATACAGGTGTACGCACTATAGTTCACACACACACACATATATATATAAACAATGGCAGATTAGGCGCATATATATATATACATGTGTTCGAGCATACATACTCCGTTGTAATTCTAATTCAGGGTTGAGACTGGATGCTGTGAAGTTCTTTCAAGAAAGGGTAGGCTGGTGTGTCATACATATCAGCGTTCAAAAATGGCAGGACAGAGCCAAGAACCTTTCATCTAGTCACCTGACAACATCCAGTTTGCGTCAGTGACTGATACGAGTAAAAGAATTTGAATAAAATCATCAGTCTGTTGTTTTCAAATACCGAACATTTTTTAAAGTGTTTTCTGACAAAATATAATTAGTTTACATCTATTAGCTCATACCTATTGATTAAATTATATTAGATCGTACACATATGATCGTGGTACATAATGTATTATATAAAAATAAACTGTCATAGTAATAATATCTGTTTCCTTATAAGGAAACATTTGGTATTCATTGAACGACTAGCTAGTTCTACAGTCGGTTGAAATTTGTAAAAATCTCCCTTTATAGGGTTCTCAAGTTGTTCCATTATTTTCTCTTCAAGTTATATAATAAAACGGACAGACATATGCTCTTATATAGATAGATAGACAGATATCATAAAGAAAAAAATTATGCAAAGAATTAGCAATGTTAATGTGATTAATGGCTAAATCAGTTCGTTAACAAGGCTTAATGAGATATTAACTTACTATCAATTCTTTGAATAATAAGATTCTTATATTCGAGTTGTTGTCAGATGGAAGACACATGCCAAGTACTTTCGACAATTTAAAATTGGCATCCTCATGGCTCAATTCTTTCCTATACATAGGCAAACACTAAGACGAAATATGTGTAAACCGAAAGATGTTATTTTTTTAAAGATATGATATTAATTGACAGTTAAATATATGTTTTGGAACGAATATATAACAACTCGATTATAAAGAGCTTATTATTCAAGAAATCAATAGTAAGTTAGTATCTTATCAACCTTGTTAGCGAAGTGATTTCGCCATTAATAAAATTAACATTGCTAATTAATTATTTGTATAAATTGTTTCTTTATTATATAAAATATACGCTGCACACTCTAATATCTAAATATTGGATTTATCAGCTTTTCTGATGACTACACCTTTCTGACAATAGCTCAATTAGATCTCATTTAAATATTCATAGAGACCTACCGGACACTATTGGGAACATACTTGTCGACAACACTAAAATAATAGCATCATCTACATGCAAAAAAAAGGCTAAACATAATGGAAGCCTTATTAATAAAAACAAACAAACCAACACTTAATAATATTAACTTTCAACATGGACATTATATCTTGACAGTGTTTTGAAACAAAAAAATGAAAACATTTTATAAAACATACATACAACAAACTATTTCTAATTTTAACAGTTAAAATATAATCCTTGAAAATGGCTAAATGTATAGCCGAAAGCGCTCGGATAAAAAGAACATTCGGACAGTTTTTATATAATTTATCATCCGAAAAGAAAAAACTTATTAGATCGCATGAGAAATTGTATAAAAAACTAAATAAAAGCACCTTGTCTGCCTTTTTTAATGAAATGTGCATGAAAGAAGGATTGCTGCCTAAATACACAAATCATATATATATATAATGTTGCTACATTTTTTTACAAACTAAATAAACGTTAAAATCCTTTTAATTTCAAAAGACGCGATGATGTTATTACGTGCATGGCGAAGATTTTTAATCATGTGACGGCGTGAAAAAGATTTTTATTATACAAGCCAAAAGATCGAAGAATAAAATAAAATTTATATATATATATATATATAATTATGCATTTGAGCAGCAACAGCCTCCTAGACAATACAAATATAATAACCTCATCCACCTGTAAAAAAAGACTAAAATAATGGAAGTATTATTAACAAAAAATACATAAATAAATAAAAAGCCAATACTCATTAACATCAGCTATGAACACGGACACAATGGGAAGACCGTGTTTGGAAAATAAAATATTCCTATAACTGTAAATGCAAACATAAACAATCCATACATTCTGTTTAAAGTGAACACAAAATCCTCTTTGATAAATGGCTAAAAGAATAGACGAAAGCGTTCGACACAAAGAACAGTCGGACTATTTTTACATATTTTATGTCCAGAAAAGAAAAAGATTTTAAGGAAACGGGGAAAATGAAATAAAACACGTAACCGCATTACCCTGTCACCAGTTTTTAACATATATAATTTTATATATTTTTGGCATATATAATAATAGTTATAAATCTAATTTTTCATTTCAACACAAGCTTTAAACTTGACCATAATTAAAATGTATCAAAATTTCCTTCTTATAAACTCTTAGCATAATCTCCAATTTAAGCTGCATAAAATGATTTACAGAAAATTATAAGCTTTCATATCAACACCCAACAAATTGGCGGATATCTATATACATATGGTCATTTATTTTATTTTACTCCTATCAAATTCACTGATCAATTTATTAGTGCTTTTGCAAAACTGTTTAAGAAAGGCGCCGTAGTTTTAATAATTTCTTTTTTTTTCCGCAAGTACTTTCAATCTCTTTCAAAATGATCTTCAAATGATGTTTCATGAGATCAATATATATATATATATATATATATATATATATATATATATATATATCCGCCAATTTGTTGGATGTTGATATGAAAGATTATAATTTTCTGTAAATCATTTTATGAAGCTTATATTGGAGATTATGTTAAGAGTTTATAAGAAGGAAGTTTTGATACATTTTAATTATGGTCGAGTTTAAAGCTAGTGTTGAAATGAAAAATTAGATTTATAACTTTTATTTTATATGCATTATCATAACACATTTAATAAATGTTTTTAAATTAATATCTAAAATAATGATTGATAATGAAAGTAGAAACAATTATCATATATAATTTTTATCTTTAGGAACAAGATCCCTTTTATGACGATCCGGAGGCGCCATTTTTGATTGGTACGGCATCTGTTTATTTGGGAGCTCTTGCATTTAATGTAAGTATATTTATCGAATTTTCTTCGTGTAACTTACTCTTTTTGAGAAGTTACACGTCTACCTATCATCTCTCAGTTGCGTCTCTATCCTTGGATAGAGTGCACTCAGGGGCTTCCCTGTCAAAGAACAGAGAGGCAACTGAGAAAATAATACTGAGAGGTGCCCAGCCCTGGAAAACAGCTGCGCGAGGCCGCGTCATTCCATTGAACCAGAGGGAGGGATCGGTGCCCGCACCGAGGCCAGCGCAATCGACGGTTGCGTAGGCTGAGGGGAATTTTTGTTTCTCTCCCGGGCGTACGGGCTTGGGTCCCCACATAAAGTAGGCCCTGTGTCACATCTTGTTCTAGTGGGAGGACAGAGTAAATACCGTATATTTATCAAATTTTGTGTTTTGGTGTACGTGTTAAATGTCCCTATTTTGGGGTACGCGTTAAATATCCCGATTTTGGGATACGCGTTAATGATCTCTATTTTGGGATACGCGTTAAAGATCCTTATTTTGGGGTACGCGTTAAAGATACCTATTTTGGGGTACGCGCTAAAGATCCCTATTTTGGGGTACGCGTTAAAGATCTCTATTGTATGTAATGGAAATTGATAATATAGAATGTTATCAGAAAGAGCAATACAAAAGCAGAAGGACGTGTACCTGTGTTTTCTAGATGACGCAAATGCATTCGATAAATTACGCCACAAAGATCTGATGGAGCTGTTCAGCAACATTGATACATTTGGGAAGGATATTAGAATAATCAAGAACCTATACAGATAGCAAACTGTCTGTATACAAATAAAAATGAGTTCAACAGATATATAAAAATAGAAATAGGTTTAAGACAAGGTTGGGTCTTCTCGCCGGATTTATTCAACCTATACAGCGAGACGCTTCTGAAAGAATTTGAAATCGTACCAGGATACATTACTGGCAGCCACAAACTTAACAACATGAGATATGCAGATGACAAGAGTGTTGAGATCAAACAAGGAAAAAAAACTACAAAAGGTCCTACAGAAGGTAGAGAAGGGAAGCAAGAAGAAAGGATTAAACATCAGTTACGGGAAGACAGAAAATATGGTTGCTAGCAAAAGGGACAAATTCGAATTACAAATCGGGGATACCAAGTACAAAAACTTAAATATTTAGGAAGTGTTTTAACTGAGGATAGTAAGTTCGACACTGCAATCCGAAGGCGTATTGGGATGGCTAAAGATGCATTCCAAAAGCTAAGCAGAGTATTAAGAAATAGAAAAACTTTGCTAGAAACAAAGAAAGAGTATTAAACTGTTACGTGATATCTGTCCTCCTGTATGGCAGTGAGTAATGGACAATCTCCTCAAAGATGAAGAATTGACTTGAAGCAAGAGACATTTGGATCTACAGAAGGATGTTGAGGATACCGTCAACCGGACATGTGAGCAACGGTGAAGTTTTGGAGAAAATGGAAACAAAATGAAACTTATACTTAAAATCAGGAAAAGACAATTAAGATTTCTAGTGCATATAATGAGGAAAGAGAGTTTGGAAAATCTGATACTCACAGGACAGATAGAGGGCACGCGGAACAGAAGAAAACATACTTAACGAGCTTGAGTAAATGAATTGTGGAACAGGGCTTAGGAGAAATAACAGAAAGACAATGTATATTGAGCTACAAATGGCAGGAAGTTGTGGAGAGTCATGAACGTCTTGAGGGGACACGGGAATAACGTAACATGTAGGGGGGTCAGAAAACATGCATAAACTGCTCCTATATCAACCGTCACAACGTTCTGAGGATGACGATAAACTGCTGATTGTTGCCGGATGCAGTTTATCGTCATACCCAGGACGTTGCGAGATTGGAGGTTTTGAGGAGTGTGGAACCACCTCTTAATTGCTGCTGTTCCAAGGTCCACTCTGACCCGGGGTGGTAGCACTTGATAGGGTCCCAGTTATGGGCAGATAGTAAACCCCAAACTAAAATGAAAACTCTAGAAAAGTATAGACATTTTTTACCAAAAAATACCAGCAATACATTTTGATAACAAAATTGACAACAATACATTTTTGTAGTGAAATTACCAGCAGTACATTTTTATATAAAAAAAATACCCATCAAAAATTTTTTATAGCAACATTGAAGACAACACATAAAAAAATAAAATATAAAAAAAACAATTTATTATGAATAATTTCATGTAAGAAACATGTCTTCACTTACTTTGTAAGAATATTTGGTTAAAAAAATGCAGTTAAGTAATTATAATCATGAAATAATGTCTTTCTCTCGAATTAATTATAAAGTTTGAATTTTCATATTTAGATTTCGTCATTAAATGACCCATAGAGGTTTTGATACGCCGCTAAACAAAAACAACCAATATCTGCCTATATTTCTTAGATGAGATATTATGTACACTATTTACATTATTCGGACTATTGTCATCTCCGGCCTTCTTCAGGTGGTTGGAATATCGACATTCCAACCATCTGAAGAAGGCCGGAGTGCAAAACGGCCGAAATGTTGTAATAAATATGGCTACAAAGATGAGGACAATAGTCTGAATAATGTAAATAGTGTAAAAAACAACCAAACCAAATCACCCGTCACAAGGAAAACCCAAAAGCAAGCTGAACAGAGTTTACAAACCAGGCCATACCCTTTACAAAACAACTTCGTTTGGTACATCTTCAATAAACATTGTAATTCACTTGCTGGTTTCAAGAGTCATTGTTACTCCTACTGGAATTAAAAACATTGACTGAATTTGTCAGCGATGCTCCTATCCCATCATGTATATCTAGACTGTTTTTATGTGTCCTAACTTTTGTTAATATTTGGATATTCGCACGAAAGTAAATTAATGCTTAATTTATTTTGATATCGCTTATATTTTCGGTCAAATTTGATCTTCTCACCGTAATTTCTAAACCAAAATGAATTCATCTAGAGTCGCAAGATTGTAAAGATTTGTTTTATTCAAGTACAAGACGTTGATAGAGACTTGATATAATTACAATTGCAGTACGAAGTCTATCAATTGTTTTTCTTCTCTTTTTAATATCAGATGCAATGCCCTTATCAAACTGACATCGTGGATCATGATATAAAAAAAACTGGTATTCTTGACGTAAGTATCTTATCAGCACGTTTTCTAAATTCATTTTTGTGAAAGAATATTCAGTAAAATTTTCTTTTTATATTAGAACGGAGAAAAGAACTTAAAGATTTTTATTTCATCTCTTTTGCAAAAATGAAATTTAGATATTACATTGTGTAACAGGTTTTTGCAATCATTGCTAAGCCACATCAATTCTGAGTGAAGATTATGAAAAAGAACATGGAAAAGAGAACATTTCATATATATATATATATATATATATATATATATATATATATATATATATATATATATATATATATAATCTTATGATTATAAGTAATTATACTCGTCTGGAAAAGCCTAAGGTGTTTGGGCTTGTAAATGAACAAACCAACACCCAAGGAAAAATAATGGATAAAAAAAGAAAGAACTAAGAACATGTAATTGAGGCGAAAACAAACGTCCAGAATCCAAGCTCAGAGCCCAAAGGAAAAAAAATCCAACATGAGTAAAGCAAAAGTAACTAAGCAAAGTGCTCAAAACACTAAGTAGAGCAAATCTAAGTATGAACCTGAAGAGCCGGGCAAACATACTTAGGTTTCACCTACGCGGATCGTTATATATATATATATATATATATATATATATATAAATACATTTTTATGTTTAACATTCTTTTTTTATAGCGACAAGTATTTAAGTAAATGCTCTGTTTATAATAAACAGTATTAAATAACATTTACCGGCCTGAATGTCCGAGAAATTTTTGATAGAAAATATTCGTCCTACGAATGAAAGATTTCTCAGACATTCAGGCCGGTAAATGTTATTTAATACTGTTTATTATAAACAGAGCATTTACTTAAATACTTGTAGCTATAAAAAAAAGAATGTTAAACATAAAAATGTCTTTAAATAATTGTCGGACTTTGTCCATTTCATAATATATATATATATATATATATATATATATATATATATATATATATATATATATATATATATATATATATATATATATATATGAAGAAATATAGTCTTAAAGTGTGCTATATTTATGGGATAAAGTGCTCAATATCAGAGATAGAGTGTGTGTAAATATAAAAGTGAACATAGAAGTCAACACTTCGAGGCGATAGTCTGTTTCATGCTAGATGCAATCGTCAGGCCATTTATATATATATATATATATATATATATATATATATATATATAAATTTAATAGGTTGGTTAATGAAATTCTGGGAATAAAAAGATAAAATATTGTCAATAAGTCTAATAATATTTATTTTATATGAGTAAATTTTTTTGAGTAAATCGAAGTACGAAGAAAATTATTTAAAAAATTTAAAATGGAATATCTGTATCCTTTATCAACGAGACGAGAAAAAAAACATTTAAGTGGGACTCTCTTTTCCGGGGAATTTGTTGGATTTGACATTATCACTGCTGTAATCCTGCTGGTTTTTCCGACCTTGGCACATACATCGTAATCACACCTCCAACTTTCACGTCTAATAGTTCAAACATATATTTAGTTTTTGTAACAAATGCATAAAGGAAATTATGTCACCGTAACAGGCACAGAATTCTGTCATCGGCTCAATAATCATAAAAAACACATCAAAGACAACAACAACAATTTCCCTGTAGCTGCACATTTAGATCAACCAGACCACAGCATTGATAATGTCAGTTGTGTGGTTTTAGCGTCTTCTACTAACAGGAACGGCGAAAGTTCGAGAGTTAAAATACGTTTTCAAAATAGAATAAAACATTAAAGGATTAAACATGGATTTAGGTTTATTCAGAGAATTGTTCCATCAGAAGGCTTTCTGCAAGCCCTCCACAACCCTTACCGTGGCAAACTACTCGACCAAAACTATTTCTTACAGTAATACAACACAACAGGGGAAAAGATTTTCCGGGAAAGAGAGTCCCACTTCATTGTTAATTTCTAGTCTCGTTGGTAAAGGACACAGTCGTGTCCGAAAATTGCCACATTAAAATCTTTTTCTTCGTGTTTCGGTTTAGTCAAAATGCCTACTAATATAAAATAAATATTATCACTCTTACTGACAATATTTATATCATTTTGTTATCTTTTTATTCTTCAAATTTCATTAACAGGCTTATTAAATCTACATATTATACGAAGCATACGTGGACTATATTTTGTTATTGTATATATATATATATATATATATATATATATATTAAACATGTTGTGTTGAATGTCAAAGACAACATAGTCCTGCATATTCTCTTTTGAATTTTCTCATATTTTCTAAGGAGACTTTTTATTTGAAAATTATATCGAAATAAATATTCTCCGTCAACATAACGGAGGTATATGGTAGGTGTTTCAATAATACCAAAAATTTTATCTTCAAGATGTGACATATGAAAATTGCTAAATGTTGGACCAAGGACAGATCCTATAGAGACGCCGTCCACCTGTAAATAGATATTATTAAGGTGGTCATAGAAAGGAACCTGTGTGGTGCAGATTAAAAGGATATTTTTGAGTATATTCGGATTAATTTTAAGAGGTTGCATAAGAGGCTTGTTATAGATGTAATTAGTAATTATATCAGTAGTTTCAATGACGGGGACGTTAGTAAATAGACTTTCCACGTCAAGGGAAGCTAGTATTCCATTATTCGGTTTATGAGTACGTAAGGTTTTTATTAATTCATGTCGAGTTAATATTATATTTATTAGGTAGATATGGTGTTATTAATTTATTAATAATTTTTGTCAATTGGTAAATAGGAGTGGTTACTTGAGAAATAATGGGACGAAGAGTGTAGTTAGATTTATGAATTTTAACCGTACCATAGAGGTAGCCAGGCTTATAGTCTCCTATAATTTTAGGAAGTTTTAGGCTATCACATTGAGCATTATTAGCTGTTATAAGTTTGTTAATTTTTGTTTTTAGTTCATTAATAGGGTTCTTATTTAGTTTTTTAAATTTAGTATGGTCATTGAGGATATTTTGTAATTTGTTATAATAATCAATTTTGTCAATTACTACAAACATGTTAGTTTTATCGAATAATTATGTCAAGATGTTTTTTAATTTTAAAAGTTGCTGCCAAATTACCCACATATATATATATGCGTATAATAAAAAATATAGCTTTAAGATATGCTATATTTATGGGTAAAAGTGCTCAATATAAGGAATATGTCAATATAAAATGGGCACTGAGATCAATACTAAGTGGTGACAGTCTGTTTCATATTTGAACGCAATCTTCAGGCCATGTGTATCATATTTTGGCTTTATATATGCATGTCAGGGGTGCATTATGGGTAGCAACTTCGATTCTATTATCCTAACTATTATTGTGTAAGTGGTAACGGTTGTTTCAAATTATGCTAGAGAATACGTAATAGAGATAATTGTGGATTGGAATACGGTTATCTCTAACCTGTTTTACAGTGTTAACTTTTCACTCGTTATTTTATTGATTACTTAATTATTTGTTGATTATTATTATTATTATTATTATTATTATTATTATTATTATTATTATTTTCTTTGATATCTGGCGTTTACAAATTTCTTTAAGGGTCCCGCCCAGGGACCAAAGGTTAGAAATGGCATCATGACACTTTCCACTGCAAAAAAAAAAAAATAATAATTACATAGATAAAGCCCTTCGTAAAGTGTGGGCTGTACTTGTCAGAATATTTTTTGTATCTCTTTGAGGTATGGACTTCCATTATATTATTGTAATTATTATTATTATTATTATTATTATTATTATTATTATTACATTTACTTGTGTTTCCGTGTGCATTCGTAGTTCCTTAATTTGTTTATTTATTCAGATTTGTTGTTTATTTTCATTATTTAGCTGAATATTTATGACAAGAAATCAAATTGTAACAACCTTTATGGTTAATAATTCGTAACTTAAGATGATTAGAAATCAGCCAATATTTCAAATATTGGCTGATTTCTAATCTTTCTAGGGTCCGTTGTCAAGTTATTTGAATTATCATATACTTGTGTTTTGATTAGCCATTACATCTTACGTAATAATGTTCCTCCTATTGGCAGTTGGGGTGAACTTCTTAAAATTCTTTATTTTGCAATCAACACCATCACTTAACAAGACACCATGAAGTGTTGAAACAAAATGGCTATTTTTGTAGTGATTTTATATCATACTTATGTTATAATTTTTAAATATTATTCGCTCTACTTTGTATTGAGCACTTTTAATAAAAATGGCGGTTTTGGTTATCGGAATTTTATTCCATCTATACTAACCTTGTATTCGTGTATATATATATATATATATATATATATATATATATATATATATATATATATATATATATATATATATATATATGAGGCACGGTGGAGTAATGGATAGCGGCTTGGACTGGGAATTCCAGTCGAATCCATAACATTCGTGCTAATGCCCTTGGGAAAGGTGTGAATCCTCTTCTCCCTCCAGCTATGGGTAAATAGCAGGACAGTCTGGGTTCTATAGCCTTGGATCGCAACTGGTCTAGGAGAAGGACAACTCTGAATTCAAATCATGCAGAGGGTCACGTAGTGCAGCAGATCTCTGTATTCGGCCCTTCAAAAAGTGTGGATGGTCCTGCACAAAACCTTCACCATTATAATCAAATGTCATGTGCTGTTGTCGGGCTGACGGTTTCCTAGGAACTGATCTGCTTGACCCATATACATCGAATTCGACGGGAGAGTCGAGTATATATATATACTTTAATTATCCATTTCGTTTATAATTTTTATTTCGTGAACACGAAGGTGAGAGAAGGGTTGGGTAAAGATAGGGCTAAGTGATTAGTGGATGCTTCATATATATATATATATATATATATATATATATATATATATATATATATATATATATATATATATATATACTTTTAAGGTAGGCTATATTTAAGGGTTAAAGGGTTGACTTATGTTTATATCTATAAACGCTCTATCTACCAATATATGCAGCCCACTCAAGGAGTACTGTCATTTAGTTGAAGGTATCATAGTGGCATGAGGCTAAATTATCATGTAGTTTTGATTTCTAATAAATTGCAGCTCGGTTTGAGGAATCAGAGAGTTCAAATTCCAGTCGAGTTCTTTACATTCACTTATGTGCAAATACCCGGTGAAACGGAATGACTGTATCTCTTTTCCTCGCAGTTATGGGTAAATAGCAAGAAAGACTTTGTCCTATAGCCTTGGATGGCAACCGGTCTAGGAAAAAGACAACGGTGAATCCAAAACCTGTTTGATATTTAAAGTACTCTTATGGTTATAACTGAGGAGGCTGAATGTTGATACTGAGCTGATAAAGAATAGACGGACTGTCACATCGGAGTTTGTGTTAAGATTTCTTTTCGTCCTTCGTAACGTCAATGTATCCGCTGATGTGTTATCTGAAGCTAACGTTCTCTGTTCGCAGGCGGAACTATTGTCCTGCAATTCAGACGGAAACGAATATCACACAGATGATAACTACTACATGGAACCTGAAGAAATGGTCGGTAAAAGTTTATATTTCAAAATTAAGATCATCAGAGCTCAAGGATTACCAAATAAATTTACAGTAAGATTTTTTCTTACTTATTTTTCATATTTATAGTATTTTTAATACTTTTAAAAAACATTTCAAGCCATTAAACAATGCACGAACAATTTGCACATTTGAAAGGGATAAATTAAAATTCTCATGTATACATATATGTACGCACGAGCACAAATGCACACACGCACGCATACACTATGGGAAAAAACCCTTGCACCAATGATAAGTACATATAAAAAAAGAAAAAAAACCGCAAGTATCAGCAGTCAACTGCTGATAGCCCCTAACGAGTTCCCTTAATTTAAAGGAAAAAGGAAAAAAAATCAGTGGGGGCTTTGTGCAAAATCAGCTTGATCTGACCCCTTTGATATACGTTTAATGCAATATTTGATTGAATGAATTGATGAGCAGATTTCAACATTGATATGACAGTTAAATTGTTGCAACAAATCTGTATTTTAAAGCAGTGCCCACTGATTGGTGATTTCTTGCTCAACTTGACTTCCATATTGTCTCATTTTGGTCCCCTCCATCTACTAGCATTCTCCTTCTATATTTTGGATAGGAGTCATTCCCTGGTTCAAATTTAAATTTACTTTATATCAAAGGGAAAAAAATTCAGTGGCAGTTTTGTACCCCCGGGGACATCCTTTGATCAAAATGAAGTATACTTATTCAAGTACCCTTGATGTAGTTTAAAAATATATAGGGTTATGATGGTCTATCTCCAAAACCGTAGGAGGAGTTCGACAGAAGCTACATATTTATATATACAGATATATATATGTGAGAAATATAATATATTTTTTACATACCAGAACAATATTTAGAAAATTGATGACAAAGTGGGAAACATGTTCTTACAAACCCTGCCGAATCAAAATATATTATTATACCTGCTAAGTTTATCACAACTAAAATTCAAGAAAATTTAACTAACCATAAAATAAAAATTGTTACGACTACTTATAAAACAATAAAAGTCTTAATTAATACAAAACAAAATAATAATGAGGAATTAATCTTGTAATAATTGCCACGAAGAATACACAGAACAGACTTCGAAGAGTTTCAATAAAAATTATATGAACACAAAAGGGATCTTTTACAAGATAACAAACTCAAGTCATTAGTTCTTCCCTGTAATCAGCTGTCATCAGTTTCATTCATGTACCCTTTATCCTTTATAACTATTTTTCTCGCATAAGTATCTTGATTGAATGAGATATACTCCTGGTCAACATCTTAAGATCAGATACAAAAAGGTTAAAAAAATATATAAAATACTGTTACTTTAATTGAAATATATTTGCGAAACATTTAAATTTACTTAGAAAATGTAGTTTATCAACAAACAAATGAAAATTTTAAGCTTTTGTTTAAATGAATCAATTAAAAGCTTAAAATTGTTGATAAAGTACATTTTCTAATTAAATGTAAATGTTTCGCAAATATATTTCGATTAAAGTAACAGTACTTTCTATTTTTAACCCTTTTGTATCTGGTCTTATGATTTTGAGAAGGAGTGTATCCTGGACTTCATTTCTAAACTCACTGAATTCAAAATAGAAACATTCGCTTTAATTGTTCTTTGTACACTGATAAGAAAGTCAATCTTTCTCATCAAATAAATTTGTTGGAAGATTTCATTTTTCGTTGACAGACACCAAAGCCTTTTGCGTTTGGATAGAGCGAAATAGCATTCCATGATATATTTCCTTTATTTCAGGAGATGTTTGCTAAGTTCCAGCTACTTTTCGAAAAGGAGAGTAACCAGACACACACCATAGCAAATACTATCAACCCAGAATGGAACTACATCGCCATGTTTTCTTATCCGGTGGTAACGAAACAGGTAAATGAAATCAATTTAAAAAAATCTCACTATATTTCTGAGATGAGGTATTATGTACACTATTTACATTATTCGGACTATTGTCCTCATCTTTGTCGCCATATTTATCACAACGTTTCGGCCTTTCAGTATCTGTCTATATTTCTGAGATGAGGTATTATGTACACTATTTACATTATTCGGACTATTGTCCTCATCATTGTCGCCATATTTATTACAACGTTTCGGCCTTCCAGAATCTGTCTATATTTCTGAGATGAAGTATTATGTACACTATTTACATTATTCGGACTATTTTCCTCATCTTTGTTACCATATTTATCACAACGTTTCAGAAGTTGTACGCTCCGGCCTTCTTCAGGTGGTTGGAATGTCGAACTGAACTCTTTATTTTGCTCGCTGGTGTAGACTGTTCTAGTTCCATGTGCCATGTCTAATGGAAGTCAGTTATCAGTTATCTCTTGTTAATTC
Source organism: Acanthosepion esculentum (assembly GCA_964036315.1). Taxonomy (NCBI): domain Eukaryota; kingdom Metazoa; phylum Mollusca; class Cephalopoda; order Sepiida; family Sepiidae; genus Acanthosepion; species Acanthosepion esculentum. The sequence goes on from OZ038500.1 coordinate 100,741,484, forward strand.
ACCTCTCCAAGTTCTGGTTAAGGCGAATTAACAGGAGATACATGACATCCATTAGACATGGCACGTGGAACTAGGAGTCTACCCCAGCCAGCGAAATAAAGGGTTCAGTTCGATATTCAAACCACCTAAAGAAGAGCGGAGCGTACAACGGCCAAAACGTTGTGATAAATATGGCAACAAAGATGAGGACAATAATCCAAATAATGTAAATAGTGTAAAAAATCTCACGTTATAAATTTTGAGCAGTCGTGTTATCATTCGAAGAGTTTTAGAGACGACTGAACTCATTTTTATTTCCTTATCTTCGATGTTCTGATGCTTCGGCCTTTGTTACGAGTAAAATATCTGTGTGCAAAGCAACGTTTTCTCTTCTTTTTTTCGATGTGTTCAGTATTTATTGCAAGAGATGATGCAAAAACAGTAACTTCCAACATTAACGGTAATGTTTATAAAATCATTTCTATTTTCATCAACAAAAGACGAAAGCAAAAGAATTGAGAACATCGACACTAAAAATCTTAGCACAATCTCTACTGCCCGAATTGCCAATAAAAGAGAGCTTTTCTCTTTCCATTCGGAATAGGCCATAGAATGAATCTCGCCCATATGGATATAAAAAAAAACAAGGGGGAAAACGAATTAATTCATTTGTTTTGAAAATTTCATTGAATGATAGAACTGAATGCCTAAACCAGATTTCAATTTATTGTTTAAAATAAGGAAAGATCTGGATCTGTTTGGGTAGAAAGATTTTACAAGAGTGTTGCATATTTTGTAACGTAGCTCCCCTTTTACATTTCTATAAATATTTTATGGTGATTTTTCTGATGAGCTTTCCTCTCTGCTTCCTCGATTTTACAATTTTAAGTGCAGTACGAGATTGGCATCAAGGTCTCATCATTTTACAGTTAAAATGGCAGCTAGATGTAACCGTAAGTTCGATGATAACTGTTTATTGTCTCGCACTTCTTTCATGCGAAACCCAATCCTAGTCTCTTGGTTTCTACTAAACTTTGATCTTCAAAAATTTAAATGCAATGTCAATCGTTATTTTCTAAAATTGTCTTCTAAAATTCCTGTTCTTTTATTGGATTCTCTCCTAAATAATGTTTTTGTTTTTCTCATATTCTTTGACACTCGGTGACCCCTTGCGTTTTAGTGGCTTTGTTGCCTTGCTTTGAGTGAAATGATTAAAAACAGCTTATGTCTATATTTCTGAAATGAGGTATTATGTACCCTATTTACATTATTCGGACTAGTGTCCTCACGAGGGAAAGTGGAAAATTGAGTTGTGGCTGACTACATATGGAGAGAGAAGTGAGATCACCGGCCTCTGTGGGATCAGGTTGAGATCATAGACAAGAACACCATTGGAAAAATTTCAAAACTGAAGGAATCAGCACATATGCTAGGCCACAAAAATCTCCTGAGCTGACCAAGCATAGAAATGAATACAATATGGGAACCAGTAATAAGGAGTGCCAGAGAAAAGCGATAATAACAGCAAAAATTGCAATATGAGCTCTGGTAAAAAAGGGTTGCTGATGACATTAGGTTTATAATGCCCAGAAATTCATACACAGATGTCCTCAAAGACACATGCACAGTGGATAAAGGCTTCAGTTAGATCCAGTGACAGGACCCAAACAGTGTGAGTTCAATACCCGGTTAAGGTGGTGGATAACCTGGAAAGGGGAACTAAAAGAAGTTAACTGATAACTGACATCCATTAAACATGGCACGTGGAACTAGAACAGTCTACCCCAGTGAGCGAAATAAAAGGTTCAGTTCGACATTCCAACCACCTGAAGAAGGCCGGAGCGTACAAGAGCCGGAATGTTGTAATAAATATGGCGACCAAGATGAGGACAATAGTCCGGATAATGTAAATAGTGTAAAAACATGTGAATTGGATTGTTTTTCATGAAAAATATTTAAACGTAAGTATCATTGCACACCTAATGGACAGAATAATATTTATTTGAAATATTAATATATTCTTGCTTAAACAGCTTGCATTTGGTTAGCTAAACCCTATTGTCTTGGATGGCAACCAGTCTAGGAGAAAGAAACACCAAATTCAACCCACTTGCTGCTTTTAGGTCCAGCCTCTTTAGGCAAAGGCTAGATGAAAATAACTTCAAAAACAAATCCACCTCTGAGAGGAGGCCGGGGTAACCTAAACATCTTCGGTGTAAAAAGAACTGAGCAAGCCATTACAGTCTTCTACTTTGAATGCATCCATGAACTACAATTATGAGATGGAAGGTAGTGGTGACCGCCGTGGCACAAATTGAATGAAATGAATGATTTAGTTCGACAAATCTTAAGCCTTTCAAAACCTGGGTCTACTATAAGTATTCATCTTATTCACATATAAATATTTCTGATGATCAAATGAAGAAAAGTTTTAGTTGAATCGGATGCGATTTTATTCATAAACATTTACACCATTGATGTCAATCATAAACATTTTATTCATAAAAACTTTTAGTTAACGATAACTTTTATATAATGTGACATTCCGAGTCGACTTATACTTATAAAAGCATTTAAAAAACAGCAAAATATGAATATGATATTATAAAAAATACATTTTACTTATACTGAAACGAAAGCAAAAGAATTGAGAACATCGGCACGGTAAAAATCTTAGCACAATCTCTACTGCCCGCTTTGCTGA
>OZ038500.1:100751666-100764166 GCA_964036315.1 Acanthosepion esculentum
TACATTAAACTTTATCACATTTTTTACAGATTATTTCTATTGCAAACACAATTAAAGTTATAAATTTGTTAAAGTGCACACGAACTTTATGGACACCCTGTATATATATATATACAATTATAGGATTGATGTATACGGAATAAATTCCAATAATCAAAAAATACTATTTTTAAAAGAGTGCTCATACAGAGAAGAGCAAATATAATTTATTTGAAAATTGTAACATATATATGTTATAAAATCATTACAACAATAGACAATTTTTTTTAACCCTTCTGTGTCTTATCAAGTGATGGTGTTGAATGTCACTATCACTTGAAAATGTTGAATAAATTATATATATATATATATATATATATATATATATATATATATATCGAGAAAAAAAACGTTAATAAATTTATTCCAGCAAGTAAGTTTTTAATATCTGCTTCATCAGACCGGAATTGCAAAATGGCTTAAATTTATCCAGACAATATGTTAATGGGATTTTTTAAATGTTTTAACATATATTGTCTCGAAAAATTTAAACAATTTATTATCGGATTTTTCGAGATGTGTTCAGTATTTTTTTCCTTTAATATATATGATATTTGCTCTGGATACAAAACATTGAGTTCATGGGTCTATGTTTTTAATATTTTATATTAAACGCTGCAATATCCCTTCCCGAAAAAAAGAACGACAATAAATGGTTTCAATTATTATCTCATTAAATCATTATTGTTTTAATGTTCTAATATGAAATGGTTTTTTATTACTCTATAGATTTTTCATGTTATTCTGTTAACTTTTTTGTATTTTTAACATTGTATGTCGTCTTTAGATTGATGGGATCTATCAGCAAATTTATAAACGATATTTCTAAAACAAAAGCAGTTTCCTTTTATACATATGCATTTTTTGTTTTGCTTTCTTTTACTGATACTTACGAAAGATGATTAATAATTAAGATCACCTACCGCATGGCGTCGCTTATAGTGGAGCTTGAAATATTTTTGAACATGTATTCGAGAATGCATAGAATTTCTGTTCAAACATGCTTAGTGAAGGTTAGCTGTGTGAAAGCATTGAGTTACAGTATTTGTTAGCCAAGAGTCGTATGTTTACGTCTAAAACAGTCATGAAGGAGTTACTAGCAGAGAATATATGCCATAAAATTCGGTAAGGTTCCCCGGAATTTGACACGCCTTCAAAGAACGCATCTGTAGGATATTTTGCAAAAGGAAATATTTTGCAAAAGGAAATATTTTGCGCAAGACTGAAGTTGATGTACACTTCCTGAAGATCCACAAGATGTTTGGTTTTCAAAAGTGTTAGGTTGCTGTATGCAGTTGGATCAAATGTATGCTAAAAAGTTTCTTGGTGGACTTTAGGAGATTCAGAAGTGGATTGAGTGTGCTACCTAATGTTTAGTACAAAATAGTCACTACGTTGAAAAATAAATTATAAAATAAAATAAATTTACTTGATTTTAATACAAGTTTCGTTATTCTGTCTTGCATAAAACTTGTTTTATATTTTTGGGGAAACTTTATCAATCATCACATATAATTTTGAAGAAAAATAAATTTCTTCATTTAATACAAGTTTTATTATTTAAAACCAATTCTATATAATTTAAGAATTTACTTATTAATCAATTCTCGTAATTTTGAAATGAAATAAATTTAATTCATTTTATAAACTTTATTTTTCTATCTGTTTTCAAACTTTTTTATAGAATTGTAGAGTTTACTTATCAATCAACCCTCATAAATTTGAAGAAAAATTAATTTACTTCATAATAATACCAGTTTTATTGAAATATCTGGTTTAAATTTTCTTTTAAGGAATTTGAGACTTTACTTATCAGTGTATCTTCCTAATTTCGAAGAGATATAAATTTAATTCATTTAAATACTAATTTTATTATTTTATTTGATTGAAAATGTGTTTTATAAAATTTAAAACTTTTTTCATCAACCCTCGTACAAAATCCACTACTGCAGCAAAGAAATAACTTCCCACACAATCACCCCCACGGAATTCTACAAATGCATTATTTATTTGAAATAGATGAACTTTAAAAAAAAACCGTCTTCCTGTGAGAGTGGTTTATGGTTTGAGGAGTTTCAATCTGGAGTGTCTTCCTCAACAGATAATTCATCTGTATCATTACTGGTGGTTAGTTTTTCCTTTGGTTTTTTATCAAGTAGAGGTAGTTTTGACTATGTTACAGGCTTCAGTCTGTCCAAGGATATATTCTATTGATTTTTAGAATGGAGCTCAATAGTAAAAATACTTTTCGTTTTTATCTAGTACTTTAAACAGTCCAACGTAAGGAACGGGGAGCTTTTAAATGGCGCCTCAACCTGTCCATACATAACCATTTTGCGTGCATTTACTTAGTTCTTTGGGAATCCAGGGCTGTGGAACGGTGTGTAGGCGTCCTTCAAAAAAATCTAATTTCCTAGTCTCATCGTTTCTCGTGCTAATTGCCGAAAAATTTCATTGCTAAATTCCATAGATTCCTTATCAACCACGGGCATGGGTAGTAGCACTGAAGCCCCTGTTATGGCAACAGCTGGTGAGTTACCTTGGTCTATTGGTAGGCTTCGTAAACCAGGTAGCACTATTGACAAGGCACCTAACCAGTTTTGTTTTCCTTTCATTGTGGCAGTTGTAATTGTCTTGTGTTGCCTTTCAGTTACTCCATTGTTTTGGGGATGATATGCAGTGGTTCTTCGTCTGTGAAAGATTATTCATTTTGATTTCCCTGAAAAGTTCACTTTCAAACTAACTTTGACAACATACAGAGGAACTCCCAATCGGGATATTCATGCATTTAGATATGACATGGCCACTGTAGCTGCAACCCATCGAGTTGGTTCGCTTATTCATGTTAGGATGTATCTCGGTGGTGATGAATATGTGCTGTTGTGATTGATGGATATGTGTTTATGTGTCTCTTAGGAGCACAGTTGAATCGTTATGTGTTTGAAATGATTTCTGTCCCGTGGGAAAGAAGAAACGTTGAAATTGTCACGTTTACAGAAAAGGACAGTGTTCTTTTCTTCTTTTTTTTTTTAAAAAAAAAGAAGCACAAAAACAGTCTGAAACTAGCACATTGCGTATTAAGTAAATGGATTTGAATAAATTCTAAAAACCGGGGAAATTGATTAAAGGAATACTTACAGGCAGATTATATGACATTCTCTTTTAACTCTTTTTATGTGCCGTGTCCTTTCAGGACGTAGGCGATCATGGCTCTCCACCTCTTTTTATCCCTTGCAGCTCTCAGCAACTTGCTTCCCTTTGCTTCCTCTCCCAGGCCACATTCTGTCATACACCTACCCAAGCTCATCAGATATTTCACGCGCTACTTTCCTTTGTTTCTCTTTCCCTCTATTTGACCTGTGAGTATCAGGTTCTCCAGGCACTCCTTCCTCATTGTGCCTCCCAGAAACATCAGCTGCCTATTTCTGATGTTAAGTATAAGCCTTCTACTTGTTTGTAACCTCTCTAAGACATATGTTCGGTCCATGATATCCTTAGCATCCTTCTGTAGAACCACATCTCCGTCGCCTCGAGTCTCTTCTTCATCTTTGAGGAAATCGTCCAACATTCACTGCTGTAAAGAAGAACGGATGCCACGTAACAGCTCAGTATTCATGGGCAACTCGGCATGGTGTAATGGTTAGCAAGCTTGTCTCGCTAGAACAATTACGACTGAGTAGTGAGTTCGATCCTCACTGGGTGCCCCATACTTTCGGCCTTGTGCCACATCTAAGCAGCGCTTAGAATATCAAAACAGCTCAGTATTCATTTCTTTGTTACCAAAGAAATCCTCCTGTCTTGCAATAATCTGCTCAGCTTTTGGAATGTGTCCTTGGCCATCCCAATACGTCTACAGATCTCAGTGACACTCTTACCGTCCTACTGTCAAGACGCTTTCCAGATATTTAAACTTCTGTGTCTGCTTGACTGAAGTGTTCTCGACCTGCAAATCGCATTTCGAGCTCATCCTTTTACTGATGACCATGCATTCTGTCTTCTTGTAGTTTATGCTTAGTCCTTTCTTCCCACTCTCCGCCGCTACCTTCTGTAGAAGATTTTGTCATTTCTCTTCCGTGTTTGCTATCACTACTGTGTCGTCTGCATATCTTACGTTATTAAAGTTGTGGCCGCCAATGCTAAATCCCGATAGGGTATCCAATTCTCTCAGAATTGTCTCGCTGTATAGGTTGAACAGGACCGGTGAAAAGACGCATCCTTGCCTTACGCCCCTTTCTATTTTCGTATATTCCCTGAACTCGTTCCCTATGCGTATGCATGCTGTTTGCTGCCAGTATAATTTCTTGATCATTCTGATATCTTTCCCGAATATATCAAGGTTGCTGAACAATTCCATTAGATCCTTGTGGCGTACTTTGTCGAAGGCCATTGCGTAGTCTATGAAACATAAGTACACGCCTTCTGTTTTTGTATCGCTCTTTCTGATAATATTCTGAGCATGATTATCGTGTTTCTTGTTCGGGTGACTTTGACGAACCCGCACTGTTCTTGCTCCATCTCTGGCCCGATTCTGTTGCGTGCTCTATTCAACAGAATATAGATGATGAGTTTTGTCATGTGGCTCATCAGGCTTATTGTTCAGTTTAGTTCGCCGGTGGAGCTCTTTTAATTAGAAGCTAATTAAAGTAAAATACAAATAGAAGAGAAGAGGAAAGTGTACTTTTAGTGAGTACATAGTACTTATCGTGTTGATAAAAGTACGTATTTCAAAGAAAAAATGTAATTTTGACCAGAAGAAAAATATATCGTCAAAAAATAAGAATTCGGCCAATAAAACTACAGAAATATTTTTAGATTTAGTTAATCGATCGGATTGAACAATTTTTAATGATATTTTAACACATTTTAACAATCTTTAACGATATTTTAACATATTTTAACAGTTTTAATTATATTTTAACATATTTTAACATATTTTAACAATTTTTAACGATATTTTAACATATTTTAACAATTTTTAACGATATTTTAACATATTTTAACATATTTTAAATATTGTCATAATCTTTCTTTACTTTTGATTCCAAGGATGGATTAAGAAGAATGATAGAAACGGCTGAAGGACTCTCAAAGAAAAAGCTGTCCGTGCAACTTATAAGGAAGATCTATGAATCATCGAATTCCGAACAGATCGAATCAACTCTTGAACTGATAAAAGAAGAGAAAGGTAAATAGTGGTATGTATGAGATTTTGCGATGAATAGAATTGCGACAATGATTGGCAGAAGAAAGCGGCTGGTCCTTGATCAATTCTCTTTTATCTTCATATAAGTTTAACAATTGTAAACTTGATGCATTTTGTAATAATAAAACCATTATAGTATTAATCACTATTTCAGGATTTTGACCGACGTTTCATAAAAGTTACTCAGCCTTCTTCAGATCGAAGTGAGTCTCTCTCTCTCTCTCTTTTACTCTCGCTTTTGATTTTTCAGCGGAATTTAAGCTAAACAGCATTATTGATATAGATACGCAACAATAAACCACCTCTTCTTTTGATATACGATTTCACAACTCTTTGATTTCCACAATAATTTTTCCATTTTAAAAATAAACGGAAATATTCACATTTATATTTGAATAAAAAAACTGAACCATACGGCTAACACGATAAAATTGTTGACAAAATATTTTTTTATTGATTATTGGAACATGTTTCGGAACTTGGAATTAGGGTGAACCCTTCATCAGCCGGTCTTCCGGGCATATCACATTGAAACACAGGGAACAGCTTTGTAATCTTTGATGTTCCTTAATTCTAGATAATTTTGACAAGTTGAAACACTTACTTTCGGACGATCACCGAAGTTAAGCAACCTGAGCCTTGTCACTACCTCGCTGGGTGATCACTTGGTGTTGTAAGTTTGGATATTTCATGTATTCATAAATCATTATTGTTATGGTCCAATATCCTCGTCGCTACTGTTATGGTCCAAGGTTAGGACCAAGGAAGAACAACACGAACACAAGAGTAGAAACAACGAAGATATATTACACGGAATAATAATACAAGATGTGGAAGGTGTTAGTATGACTCTCAGTCTGGTTTGGAGTGAACTACTATCGGCTCGACTCGATTCGTCCCTCTCTCTTGACAGGCGTAGTATACATAGTGTTAGGAAGAGTTAATTCTGTAGTTATAGGTAAGGACCCATAACAACAATTCATCGCCAAAGACTGCTGATAAGTGGGCGACCCATTGCACCAATGAAGAAAATACCTGACTCTTACCAGGCTAATACCAGTTATAATTCCATGTGTCATGCTGTTATTGTCCAATGTCCTCGTCACCACGGTTATGGTCCAATATCCTCGTCACTACTGTTATGGTCCAAGGTTAGGACCAAGGAAGAACAACACGAACACAAGAGTAGAAATAACAAAGATATATGAAACAGAATAATAATACAAGATGTTGAAGGTGTTAGTATGACTGTCAGTCTGGTTTAGAGTGAACTACTATCGACTCGACTCGACTCGTTCCGTCTCGACTCGTTCCACGTCTCTCTTGAGATGTGCAGTATTTATAGTGTCAGGAAGAGTTCATTATGTCGTTATATGTAAGATCCCATAACAATTATTATCTCCAAAAAGACTTAAATCTAAAAATATTTTCTGGCACTAAATAATCTGTAAAAGGTTGATAAACCATAAAAAATAAATCAATCCCTTCCTCAGCCAAAAATTTAAATTGGTTTCTAAGCACAATATAAACTTTAAACAGCCAACAATTCCAAATTCTTAGAAAAAGATAAACAAAGCGAAGAGTTTTACAATTCTACAAAAGCATTTTTTTATCCTCAAGGTTGTCATACAGGATTTAAGTTATTTATTTATATATAATTAATTTTTGACTGGTGAATTTATTTACGGTTTATCAATCCCTGTGTGGGTCATTTCAGTCCTATTTATATCGTAGCTTCGGAAGACTTTCCCAAGGGCATTTGTATGTAAGTGAATGTAAAAAAAACTCGACTGGAATTCGAACTCAGCTCTCCGATTTATCACATACCCCGACTGATGAACAGAAGGGAATCGAAAAAGTATACGTCATACAGTCTTTGTCTATAATTCTAGCTTGTGTCGAGCGCATGGTTCAAAATTTTTTGATCTAAAATATACGAATATTTCAAAGATACCAATATTTCCACTGTTTATTTTCGGACTATTTTCTTCATCTTTGTTGTTCTTATCACAATTTTCGACCGTTGTGCTCTCCGGCCTTCCTCAGGTGTATATTAATCTGGGTAATTTAAAGGGAAATCTGAACTGAACCCTTTATACTGGACAAGTAATAACACCGGAGAGTAAGACGTCTGAAAGAATCAGCGTATATGTGAGGATCCCCTTAGGTGGCCTAGCATAGAAATAAATACAATAGTCGCTAAAAACGAATGACACCAAGTCTTCAATCACAGCATCAACATAACAGTAGCAACAGCAGCAGCAGTTGCGTCACACTTAACAGCAGGTAAGCTAGTTTTAAAGCTCCGTGTTCACTACAGCAAATTGTCCCACGGTACAATGGTGAATTTGGTAACATAGTGATTGTGAGTTCAGTCCCTGGGTAGAGCAGTTTTCTTGCACTGAGTGGAAATAGGGAGAGCAATAACCGAGCAGTACTAAATTAGAACTAGGAGAGCGATCTCTAAATATGATCAACGGAATAAAAACAATCTATCCCCGTAGATTAATTGTAGGATTCAGTACGAAAATCCCTGCAGGTTACCCCGAATGATATGCCCCTGAAGAAGACAGGAGGGCACAATGCCCGAAACGTCGTTGTGAAAGCAACAACATAAAGAGGACACTAGTCCGAATATAAATAGTAAAAATGATAATAACTCTTTATCCATGAAATTCAGACATAAATTATCAACATTTTCATCTTATCATGGAAATCAAAGAAGTCGGGTTTATAGATTGAATTTTTGTTTGCACTTAATCATTTTTGTGAAATTGTTTATATTTTCTTTTTGTTTCTTCATATTATGAAATATATTTTATTTTAAACATACTTCATTTAATATAAGGCACAAAACTACATGTAATTCAGAACAGTGGTCGCCATCCGGTGGTCCACGGACTTCTGGTGGTCCGTGCAAAATTTTTGATGGTCCGCAGAAAAATTGAACATTATTTAAATTTTTATTAAGCTTCAAATTAAAAAATGACGAGTAACAAAACGTATTATGGATGGTATATATGTTTAAGACGTTATGTAATCTCGAAATAAACACGAGTACACAAGTACACAAATGTGACGTCATCCAGCCATAGTATAACCTATCATGACTTGCAAAGTCATGGTCAATAATTGTTACTGAATAGTTTCTTACTACAACTGTTGATAACTAGTTATTGGATGGTTTACTAGTATAATTTTCTACAAACATGGCGTAGCAACGAAGTAATGGCAGGATCTTCAAGAATCTGTTTACGCACCAGATACAAATTCATAAGCATTTTTGCAAAATATTAAAAAGAAAACTTTTTAGCGGACTTGAATAAACTTCAAATTTTCAATTTGTTTTATTTAGAATCTGTCTATATTTCTGAGATGAGGTATTATGTACAGTATTTACATTAGTGGAGAACTTTCAGAGGGAAAATTACCAGGAGATAACTGATAACTGACATCCATCAAACATGGCTCGTGGAACTAGAACAGTCTACCCCAGTGATCGAAATAAAGGGTTCGGTTCGAAATTCCAACCACCTGAAGAAGGCCGGAGCGTACAACGGCCGAAACGTTGTGACAAATATGGCGACAAAGATGAGGACAATAGTCCGACTAATGTAAATATTGTTTTATTTAAATAAATACAACTTTGTTACTTTTAATGGGAGCATTTCAAATGAACAAAATAAATTTTTTCCGATTATTATATAAATGTATATATCCTTTTTTTAAAAATTCATATTAGTGGTCCGCCAAATTTAGAATTATACGTTTATTGGTCCATGAAGTTCAAAAGGTTGGTGACCGCTGCTTTAGAACGCTCAGCCACGAGATGCCTCAAAGCAAAGCAATACTCAGTTACCCTGTTTAAAAATACCTCATTTCCCGTTGAGATCTTCTGAAGCCAACATTTCTTAATTTTATTTTCGAACATTGCTGAGAGGTACAATTTTTTTTATTAAGACTTTCCAATGCCCAAGCCGCTAGGCGTCAATTAGACTTTAAGAAAAGAACAGGGATATATATATATATATCCACTCTTTTGTTATTTCCGTGTCAAATGTTCTGACGAGCTAGATTTCTAATCCACTTGCTCTGACCTTCACAGCTGAGACACGATAGGACACGTCCTCGGTATCGAATCATCCTCATTACCCTCGTATTCCATAAGTAAGAAAATGTTCTATTCGTACAGCTTCTTCTCGAGAAGCGCCGTTTCATGAAACATACTCCCGAGAGGGTGCTTTCTCGATCAGACCCTCTTTAAATCTATAGTTAACCGATATATTTCCTGCATTTCCTTCTAAACTGCACTCTTTATCCCCTCTCATTTTATTCAACAAATTTAATCATTACTCCTCTAGCTTGAGTGGCTCATGGACTTTGTATTGGGTGAACAATTAGTGAAAGAACAAGGACACATGGCCAAGTGGATAAAAGCGTTGGTTGAAGTAATCTAGTGATTTGACCCATGAGTTGTGATTTCAATACCTGGCTACAGCAGAGGTGAACAAAAACTTGTAGTGTTGAGTTACTAAGTGGAAATAAGTGAATGTGAAATATCCAGAAAAGGCATGTCAGATGTGACTAGAACTATCTACCCTGGTGAACTAAATAAAGGTTTCAGTTCAAAATGCCAACTTATATCATTTGAAGAAGTCCGAAGCGTACAACGGCCGAAACATCGTGAATATGACAATAACGATAAGGACAACATTCCGAACTGTGTAAATACTTCATCTCAGAAATATAGACAAAAAAATAAAAAATAATAAAAATCAATGTCAGATTAAAAATAAAAATCCCTTACTTCCTTAAAAATTACTTTATTTACATTTTGGATAAAAAAATAAATCTACGAAAGTTCCAATGATATAATATTACTAATTATACACATTTCATTTGCTGAATGTTGACTTCGTTATTGTGTAGCTTAAACTGATTTAATTTATTTTGTTCATATATTTTTCAGCAGTTTTCTCTTTATATCCGTGTTTCATTACTTTAGGTTTGGTTTGGTTTGGTTTACGACATACCAATCTCAGTGGGTTATTTAATACGGACAAGATTTTTATTGTTGGTAATATTTTTTTCCAAAAATGTATTACCGGTAAAAAATTTTCATAAAAAGTATTGCTGGTATTAAAACCTATTTTTATACTTTCATAGGTGTTTTGACCTCTTTTGGGGGTTAACTATTTGCCAATATCTGGGATCTTAACAGGTGCATCCACCGCGGGTTAGGGTGGACCTGGGAACACCAGCAATTAAGAGATGGTTCCACGCTCCCCAAAACCTCCTGATCAGAGGCCTTGCTGCTGGATGTAGTTTATCGTCTTACCCTGGACGCGGATGTAGTTTATCGTCATACCCAGGATGGTGTAGTTTATCGTCTTACCCAGGATGCGGATGTAGTTTATCGTCACACCCAGGACTGTTTACTTTAGGTCAAAAGCCCAAAACACCATTTTCTATTTTCTTTAACTATCTGAACTTTTTAATTTATAAGATTCTTTTCTTTTTTTATATAATGTATATCTGCTAATATTACGAATGTAGAAAAGAAAACCGCGAAATTAATCGATGTTCTTTGATGTTACTTTTTGCAGATGACAGTGACGATGAAAATGACCCAGAGAACATACCCACTAAATCTTCACCTGTCTCTTCTAATAAAAACATTCCAACAGTAGAAAGTAAACAAGTTCAATCGATCGAAACGATTCCAACACTTCCAAAGGCTCCTGTCAAAGCAGAAAAACCTTCAAAGCCTTCATTCGTAGGAGAAAAACCGACTAAAGCAATTGCAACACCTTTAAAGCCTTCTGTCGTAGCGCAAAAGCCAGATGAAACAATTTCAGAACCTTCAAAAGCGTGCGTCGTTCTTTGAGAAGTACTGGAAACTATAAATAGAAAAGCATAATCTATAATATATATGAATTATTTTCAAGATATTTCTCATATGAGAAACATTATCAAGATTATTACTGTTACTTCTTTTATACGAAAATATGTGTCCATATTATCTGAAATATAAAAGGAGGTTATTTCCAAACATGTTAGTTTTATTATCTCCAACTATTATTGTGTTATCATCTCAACACATTTTTCTCGGCGATTATTTTCAGTTATTAGTGATTGATGATCTCGAAGGATTATTGAAGGATTATCTTCAAGTATTATGCCTTTAATTCGAATTATTATTGTGTGATTATCATTAAGCTACATTGATTATGACGAAGCATTTTTGCGTCGCTATATCGATGTCATATTCCTTTATTATCTTGAAACGTTACAGAATGATTATCTCAAAACATTATTGAGATTATCTCGAAGTATTATTCTTTTATTATCTCAAAACCTTATTGAAGGATTATCTTAAAGTATTATTCTGTTATTATCTTGAACCATTATTATCTGATTATCTGAAAGTATTATTGAAGGATTATCTCAAACGATTATTTGGTGATTATATTAAAGGATTATTCTGTTACTACCCCAAAGCATTATTATCTTGAAGCATTATGGAGTGATTATCTTCAACTTTTATTGAGTAACTTCCGTTATCTCCAAGTATCAGTGGGTGATTATCACGTTACATTATTAAGTTTTGTTGTTGTTGACATATTTTTTGTTATCTTCCAGAATTACTAGGTGATTATCCTGAGATATTATTGTGTGAATATATCAATATATTCTTCCGTTATTATCTCAAAACATTATTGGGTGATTAACTCGAATTATTAATTGTTTGGTCGACTACTCGTTTTTAAACGTAGGCTTTCTCTTAACAGGAATTTCAGTTTTTTCCGTGAATGAACTTTTGCAGTATGCTATAGGACTGACATTGTTAAACTCTTAGCAAAATACGCTTAGCTGCTCTGAAGATTAATGTCTAAAATTATTTTCTTCCCACCATTTCAATCAGAATTTTCGAATTCTTCGTCCCCAGAAAGGGTTAGCGATTAGTATTGATGTATCTGTTGAACACTTGTAGACAATGTTGTCGTCTATCAATTTTCAAAGATTTTTTAGTATTATAGTAACTCAACTTTTATGCAGTCAACGATCATTCAGTTTGAATACTTGATGTATTTATCAGACCAGATATCAAACTTTTATTCTTTTTCATTTAATGTAAATCATTGTCTGATAAATGGCCTCTGCTTTTGGAACATAGAGAATAATTCTTTCTATTATCAAATCAAAGTAATGGCTGAATAATTACTCTCGAAATTTTAAACTGATGTTAAGAAAAGGT